>JAJPUD010020729.1:0-23545 GCA_023553655.1 Myrmecobius fasciatus | reverse complement strand
GCAGAACCAGGAGATCATTATACACGGCAACAACAGTACTATATGACGATTAATTCTGATGGACATGGCTCTCTTCAAAAATGAAATGTTTCAAACCACCTCCAGTTGTTCACTGAAGAAAGCCATATACACCCAGAGAGAGGGATGCGAAATGTGGACCACAACATAACATTCTCATACTCCTTGATTGATGTTTGCTTACATTGTGTTTCCTTTATCTGATATATCGTTTGTGTAGATAAGATTTTTCTTGCACAACAATGATAAGTTTGGAAATATGTATACATATATTCGATTTGCCAATATTTTAACATATTTAACATGTAGTGCATATCCTGCCGTCTAGGGGAGGGGTGGGGAGTTGGGGGGAAAATTTGTAATGGAAAGCTATGTAAGGGTTATTGTTGAAGAATCACCCACACATATGTTATGCAAATAAAATAAAATTTAAAAAAATTTTAAAAAAGCTTAAGCTATAATGATTTCTTTAAGGTATATAGAAAAATAATGTGTAAACTACTTATTTGGAAAAATGAGAAATAGTGGCTATGTTCCTATGACCATGAATCGTGTAAAAATTTGACTACTGCACACTATAGCGTTGTGTTCTTTCACAAATCTCAACCTATTTTGTATATTACTTGTTTTGATGCCATTCTTACTAGCCAACTCTGTTTTTTTTTAATTAATAGTTTTTATTTGCAAAACATATGTACGGGTAATTCTTCAACATTAACCCTTACAAAGCTTTCTGTTACAAAATTTTCCCCCTTACTCCCCACCCCTCCCCTAGATGGCGGGATATCCACTACATGTTAATTATGTTAAAATACTTAATAAATCGAATATATGTATACATATTTCCACACATCATTTTTGTGCAGGACACATCCTATCTACAAGAAAAAATAATCAGATAAAGGAAAAACAATGCAAGCAAACATCAATAGAGAGCACGAAAATGATATGTTGTGGTCCACATGTCACATCCCTCTCTCTGGGTGTATATGGCTTTCTTCACTGAACAATTGGAAGTGGTTTGAAGCTTTTCATTGTTGAAGAGAGTCATGTCCATCAGAATTGATCATCATATAGTATTGTTGTTGTTGTGAATAATGATCTCCTGGTTCTGCTCGTTTCACTCAGCATCAGTTCATGCCTCTCTGAAATCGTCCTGCTGGTCATTTCTTACAGAGCAATAATATTCCATAACATTCATACGCCATAATTTATTCAGCCACTCTCCAATTGATGGGCATCCTTTTAATTTCCAGTTTCTTGCCACTACAAAAAGGGCTGCCACAAACATTCTTGCACATGTGGGTCCCTTTCCCCCCTCTAAGATCTCTTTGGGATATAAGCCCAATGGAAACACTGCTGGGTCAAAGGGTATGAACAGTTTGATAACTTTTGGAGCATAGCTCCAAATTGCTCTGCAGAATGGCTGGATCCGTTCACAGTTTCACCAACAATCAGTGTCCCAGCCTTCCCACATCTCCTCCAACACCTGACATTATCCTTTCCTGTCATTTTAGTTTATCAAACAGGTGTGTAGTGGTACCTCAGGGTTGTCTTGATTTGCATTTCTCTGATCAATAGTGATTTGGAGCAACTTTTCATATGACTATAAATAGTTTTAATTTCATCTTCTGAAAATTGTCTGTTCATATCCCTTGACCACTTATCTATTGAAGAGTGGCTTAAATTCTTATAAATATGAGACAATTCTCAATATATCTTAGATATGAGACCTTTGTCAAAACCCTTAAATGTAAAGATGATTTCCCAATCTGATGCTTCCCTCCTAATCTTGTTTGCATTTGTTTTGTTTGTACAGAACCTTTTTAACTTAATATAATCAAAATTATCTATCTGATGTTCAATTAAGAGTTCCAGATCTTCTTTGGACATAAATTTATTCCATCTCCACAGATCTGAGAGGTAAACTATACTGTGTTCCTCTAATTTGCTTACAATATCATTCTTTATATTTAGATCATGAACCCATTTAGATCTTATCTTGGTATGTGGTGTTAGGTGTGCGTCCAGACCTAATTTCTTCCACACTAGTTTCCAATTTTCCCAGCAGTTTTTGCCGAATAGTGAGTACTTATCCCAAAAGCTGGGGTTTTTGGGTTTATCAAACACTAAATTGCTAACGTTATTACCTAGCTTGTCCTGATATCCTATCCTATGCCACTGATCGACTGCTCTATTCCTTAGCCAGTACCAAACAGTTTTGAGGACAGCTGCTTTATAATATAGTTTTAGATCTGGTACAGCAAGGCCACCTTCATCTGCCTTTTTTTTTTTCATTAATTCCCTTGAAATTCTTGACCTTTTGTTCTTCCAGATGAACTTTGCTACTATTGGTATGGCACTAAATAAATAAATTACTTTGGGTAGTATTGTCATTTTTATTATATTAGCTCAGCCTACCCATGAGCACTTAATGTTTTTCCAATTGACTAGGTCACGTTTTATTTGTGTGGAAAGTGTTTTGTAGTTTAGTTCATATAGTTTCTGACATTTTCTTGGCAGATAGATCCCCAAATATTTTATGCTATCATCCGTTATTCTGAATGGAATTTCTTTTTGTATCTCTTGCTGCTGAACTTTGTTGGTAATATATAAAAATGCTGATGATTTATGTGGATTTATTTTGAATCCTGCAACTTTGCTAAAGTTGTGAATTGTTTCTAGTAGTTTTTTAGTTGAGTCTTTAGGCTTCTCTAAGTAGACCATCTTATCATCTGCAAAGAGTGATAATTTGGTTTTCTCATTACCTACTCTGATTCCTTTTATCTCTTTTTCTTCTCTTATTGCCAAAGCTAACATTTCTAATACTATATTAAATAGTGATGGTGACAGTGGGCTGCCTTGTTTCACTCCTGATCTTATTGGGAATGGTTCTAGTTTGTCTCCATTACATATGATGCATGCTGATGGTTTTAAGTAGATGGTACTAATCATTTTAAGGAATTGAATTGATTATTTATTGGGTTTGGAGGAAAAATGTGAGAAGAGTCAGAGAATACTGAGCTTACAGACTTGTTTAAGCTAAAGGACAATCAAATGTTCAATCAAGAAGTGCTTATTAAGCACTTAAAGTCTTTCAAGCTAAGTTCTTGAGATACAAAGAAAAGCAACATAGTACTTCCTTTCACAAAGTTCTTATTTTAATGTGGGACATGAAATGTAAATAATTTGGTACATATGAGATTTAGCTAAATAAAAGGTCATTCAGGTCATTAGCAGATGAGGGTAGAGAGAATCAAGAAAGGCCCTTTGCAGAAGTTGAGATTGGAACTCACAGAGGAGGAAGGAAAAAAATCCAAGATGAGAACCAAGTTATCTGGAGGAGGAGCTGATATAAAAATAAAAAAAAAGTAGGAAAAGGAGTGCCAAATGTAAAAGGAAGAAAGCTGATCAATGTGACTAGATGACAAAATATGTAGATATGATTAAATTTCAAGAGGAATGAAAAGAAGGCAGGTTAGGAAGATATTTGCTGCTAATGATTCAATAATGTGGCTTTAAAGGCAAGAGATAAGATTTAGCTATATAGATTTGGGAATAATCTGAAAAAAATTTGATCAATAAGTAAAGATAATCTTTTCAATTCATCAGGGATGAATTTTGGAGGAAAGAGAGACATCAAGAAATCCTGGTGATTTATGTAGACAAAGGAAGTAGGGCTTGCATTACAATCAATCAAAAAAGAAGTCTATTCATACGGAAGAAGAGTGAAAGTCCAGAATGTGGTACTGAGGGGTAGATCTTTTCCTAGACCATTGTGTCAATTGGAAAGAAAGAAAGTTCAGTAAGCCCTGGGGAGAGTGAATATGGATGTAATATCTTCAGAATGAAATTAAGTTTTCATACTTAAAAGAAGACTGAGGAACAATATAAGAGGAAGATGTATAATTATAAGCTTCCCTTTTCATCGACAATAAAATAGAGTTGCAGAGGGCATAATAGAGAAGGACAGAATTTAATAGGGACATTGGATAGGGTTGTAGTGAAGTGAATAGAATGGAGGAAGTGGGAAGAGGTAGAGTGTTTCTATTCAGACAGTTTCTGAGTCTAAAGAATCCAAGGAGGTGGAAAAAGGAGTTAGCTACCCCTGGAATAATAGACGATTATACCATTCCCAGTATTCAGAAGAAACTGTACAATTTTCCAAATATTCAGAGGATACTGTGTCTATTGTTTTAAATATTATATCTGGATGAGAGTCATGGATATACAGTAAAGTTCATGTTAAAGCCAATCTGTGGTTAGGAGACCTGGTGATGAGAGATTGGCCTATGTCTCATTGCTGGTTGTGGATCAATTGATTCATCCAATCTCCCTTAACCAAAAGAATAACTAGTACCCTTTTAAAAACTGATTTAAATGATTATATTTCAGGAAAGTAGGTTGACAGAGAAGGAATCTCTGAGTCTCATTGCTTCTGGGCCAATCTAAGAAATCAAATTCTGTCATATAGCATATTAATTATCTTTCTGAGCCTTGGGTCAGTCACAAATTTAATGAGTTCATTCATACTTTAATGTAGGACATTAATAAAAATGTTAACTAGAATTGGACCCTGGAACATTGCACTGGAGAAGAGTTAATGACTACTGTGGTAAGAATAGCACTTGTTTTATGTAGGTTAAGCAAGTTTCTCTTCAAAAGGGCAAGGAGGCCATCCTAGGACAAGGTTGATATGAGACACTAGGGCTTGAACTACTGGCATTGCTTTCTTAATGCCTGAGACATAAAAAATCTAGTTTAAGAAGAGATAATGTATTTGAGGATTAAGAATATTTCTAGTTCCACATTAGATAGCTTTCTTAACAATTGTTGCTGCTATAATGAATGTGCATTCAGAGAAAGACAGAATCCATTTTAATTAGTAATTTTAGTCATTCTAATCTATTTTGGCAAGTAAATTTGAATTTTATTGTTCATAAGTATTTTACTGAATTTGATTCCTGATACTACTGGCTTAAAATAAGCCTCAGCCAAAACAAAACATAAACAAACAAAAAAAAAAAACCTTAAAACAGCACAACCACCACTACCACCACCACCACCAACAAGGAACCCCCTTGTTCTTTAGATCTACTCACTGAAATAATTATAAATTATTATAATTTTATTGTAGCACAACCTATATTTATTTATCTTGTCTATGAGAATCACATTAGAGATTTTCTATTTCAACAAAATCTGAGTAAGCCATATGGACACAGTACCCTAACTTATCATTTAAGTAATCCATCAAAAGGGTAAATAGGTGAGCTTAGAGAAAGTAGTATAAGAAGTAGATACAAAAAAGAAAACATGACTGTAAAGAGAAGAATCAGGAACATGTTCATCAGCAAAAGATGACTTGGAAAGCAATGGAGAAGCTTTTTGGAACAGAAATTATAAGAACATCACTCAATAACAATCAAAGGTGACATCATTATTTTCTGAAGGTCCCATATTATTTTATGCAGTATTTGACATACAGTGAAACTGAAAAACATTTGCTATTTAATTTAATTTGCATCTCTGATATATTGTCCTCAATATAAAGGACAACTCAGAATTAGTTCAAGTTAATTGAATTGCTATCTCTTATTTATCATGGATAAACACTAATAGAATATTAAATCTATGCAATATATAGATGCATCCTTATTAAAATAATGTCTGTGTGGTCCAATATTTGATAAAGAATAGGGACTAATAATATATGAAAACTGGAAATTGTACCCCAAAGATTTCAAATAATTTACCTAAAAAAGCACAGGTGTTAAGTGATAGACCTAGAAGTGAACTTGGCCTTCCTAATATCCCATCTAATAATCATTCCTCTACAGCCCTTACAATTTTCAATAAGTATAGTGCAGCATTAAAATGGCCAGCCTCCAACACATTATGCTAGAAAAAGTACCTGACTCAATAAATGCTCTTCTGTTTGAAAACAGCCCCCAAATGATCATATTGAGTGTGAAAGCATTTGATCATAAACTTGGAGACCATGTGTCTCTTTCACCTGGGCTATCCCATACAACTTTGGAGGTATTGATCATCAATGTTTTGGCAATGCATTTTTTGACTATAGCAGCTCATAAAACTGGTCACTATCTGAATGCATAAGGAATGGATGAAATGTCCTTCTGGAACTGAAAAAAAAATCTAGTATGTACTATATACAAATTCCTTTTCCTATCATCTCTCACAACACCAATTTTTCCATCAATTTGAGAGCTAGCATATTTAGAGACGTATGGGATAGAAGAAAATTATTTGCACACAGTTTTCAAGAAAGACTATTCAAGGTGATAAATCATTCCTGGGGATCATACTATAATAAATCCAATGCTATACTCACTAATATTCTCAATGATTTAGCACTTCTCCATGACATTTCTTTCACCATTGACCTGATCTGACTGTAGTTCTCTCTCAGCTTTGAGTCTCTTGACAACAACAACTTTAAAGTGTCTTGTACCCATTAAGAAAATTTTACTACAACAGGATAAGTCACAGTACATTTAATTTAGCTCCTATTCAGAAGGGAATCTTTTCAACTGACCCTTGGCTTTATCTTCTTTCAGCTTTGCATACAAATTGAGTTAACACTGAAAAGAAGATAATTGCTTGTTGTTGCCAGCTTAGTCCATGTTTCTGATAAAGCAGTTTCACTGATATCAAACTGTCTGTTATCAGAAATTTGACTATGATGACTTTAAGGAAGGGGAAGAAGACAGAAAAAATAAAATATTGTCTCCATGTTTCAAGATGGATTTCCTTAAACCTTTTTGAATTTTAATTAATTTTATTATTGAGATAGAAATTCATACTTATCTGTTACATTTATTAAGTATTCCTTTATGTTGTCAATTCAAGAAGTCATAGCATATGACACAGAATGGTCTGAAATTATTTGAAATATATATATGTATATGTCATATACATATATATTTATATATTTCACACACACACACACACACATGAAATTTGCTGCCCATGATATAGTGTAATGGAAATGAACAAGGATCGATAGAAAACTCGGATATGAATCCTGACTCATTTAGGAACTAGCTATAAAATTACGGAAAACACATGTAACCTCTATGAGCCATAAATATGCCATTTATAAAATGGAATTAATAATGCTTTAATTGTTCAACTCATACTTAATAATTATGAGTATTTGTCATCATTGTTGATGTCAACTTCTTTCATCATCAATGCCATAATATCCACATGCATACACACACACATATATATGTAGTTATATATATATATATATATATATATGCATGTATATGTGAGAAATATATATATATATATATAATGAGCATATATATGTGTGTGTGTGTGTGTGTGCTTGTGTATGTGTGTATGTATGTATGCTAGCCATGGCAGCTAGTCTAGAAGTTGTACTTTCCAAAATCTATTAAGGTCTTTTAGAAATAAATGTAAATATAATTTTCTTTAAAATTTCACTTCTTATGCAATGATATTTCAATATGTTAAGCATATGTAACTTCTTTGGAGTGAACAATCCTTCTCTTCAATCCAAGTGCACATGATTATATTTGGGTAATTTAGAAACAGTCTGCAAAAGCCTTTCAAAACTTATAGGCTATTTCTCAGATAAGAGAAACACAAACATAAATAACACCAAGAATATTTCTCCCAAAATTCAATGCTCTCCTCTATGTAATTGTTTTCATTCTGTTGCTCTTTAAAAATTAACCTAATTCTTGGTTTATGAGGTTTGAAATTTGCCTGTTTTCATTTATTTTATAATTAATCATTGTTACTGAGAAGAGCATTAAAAATTATTTGAAAAGTTCATATAGAATTTTATTACTTGCAACAAATTTGGGGAAATGTATTTTGAAGTTATGCTCTATCTAGAAGATAATACTTTTCTTTTAATCTAATTATATGGAAAATTATCCAAATAAAAAAGGGGAACAGTCTAACTTATTAGTAAGTCCTATAGCCCCAAATTTGCAAAAAGCATACTCATATAATAAACTATTAACTTAAGGAGATTTGCAATATAAACCACATCAAAAAGGGATAGATGAATAATGTGCTATCTATCAACTTAGTGAAAGTGTGGCATAGATACAGAACAGGTCTTACATCTCAAAAAAATTTAGACCTCAAATCAATCCCCTATACTGACTGTGCAATGCTGGACAAGTCATTTAACTTTTTGCTGTTTTAAGCAATTCTCTGCAATTTACATTACAGAGAAATACTGACTTTCATTATTAGAGGGAAGTTCATCATGCAGGAGTTCCTTATGCTAATGAAGTCAAAGGTCCTTATCCTTTTACCCTAAGGCAATATAATTATAATATATGACATGACACACATAAAAAGTGTAAAAAATTCCATATATAAACAAAGAGATTAAATTTTAAGTAATTCAGAGTTTAAAAAAAGTGTATCAGAACTGAACACACACCAATAACAATCACTTAAGAATGAGTATACTTTGATAGGCATTTTATTGATATAGAAACTTCTCCCTAGTAATAGGAATAATAATAACAACAGTGAATAAAACATGACACTTGTTGAGCGCTTTATACTTTGCAAAATGCTTTATATATTGTCTCATTTGATTCTCAGAAAAGCTGTATGGATTAGGCAATGTTATTAGCCAAATTTTGCAAATAAGGAAATTCAGATAAAGAGATTAGGAAAATTGCCCTTCATTGTACAGCTAGGTAGTAACTGAGGTATGTTTGGAACTCATATTTTCCTGATTCCAAGACTAGAACTACTCTGTTATCTACTTACCTAGATTGAATTCTCTCTATGCTATCTATGTACAATAAAGACATAACTTAAAAAATCTACTACTTAGAATATGCAGTAGCTTTTTAATTGATTTCTGTACTTCTATTCTTTCTCCAATACATATTCCATTAAACTGCCAAAATAATTTTCCTAAATCATAATAAATTCTTTGCTCAAGGAGCTCAAGGAAATCCATCTTGCTTATAGAATAAAATGTAAATGCATGAGTTTGCCTTTAAAGTCTTGAAGAGTCTAATTTCGGTGTGTTTTCTGCAAGATTATTGTACACTATTGTATTATTTTATCCTGAGTTTCTTTTTTATTGTAGTAAGTTTATTTATTTATTTTACATTATTGTTTCTTCATCAACTCTGATTCAGCCAAATATGCCTTTGCCCAGTTTGTCCTTAATTATTAGAACTCCTTCATAACCTCTGATAATACCTCTAGCTTTATACTAAGAACAGCTATATTTTATGAGAACATAATTCTTCCCTTTCAGGTCCACCATTTTGCTAGCCTCTGAGTCAAGAAATTCTTTTTTCTACTTTGTATACAACCTTATTGACATTGTATTGTAAAAGTTATCCCCACTTCTGAATAGAAAATTATCTTCTCGAGAAAAGGGACTTTTTATTACTTATCTTTGTATTCCTAAAAATTAGTAAAATATATTATTTAGCATTTAATAAGAATTTAATAAGTAAATTCTTATTGGATGAGTTACTAATTTCTCCCCTTAAAGGATACATACTCAAGTTAAGAGGCAAGAAAATAGAGATTTCCTCTACATGTACTGGCACTGTGTGGATTTGAATTAGACACAAGGGTTTTCCATCAGTTTTATCTTGTCTTGTGAATAGGCTAAAAACTTTATTTTCCATGCATCTGTCTCTGAAATCATACTTTATGCCAAGTCTATTATGCAATTCATGATGAGTAATAAGTTATAGCATATTAATGATATAATGATTTACATTGACATCCTAGACAATTAACAAGTCTATAATTCATCTAATATTTCAATATGGGTAATTATCAAGTACAATTTTTATCATAAGGAAGAAAGAAGAGAAAGAACAAGGACAAAAGGAAGAAAGAGGAGTAGAAGAAGAAAACAAAACAAAGATAACATTTCATAACACACCAAGCAATTTTTGAAAAATTACAACGAAAGGGAGAAATACATTTTGAGATTGTATTTAAAGACAACCCCATGTATATATTAGTTATGGATCTGAGAGTTAATTCAATCATTCTTGAAATCAATTTGGGAATGTTCTTTCACTACAAAAATCTGGACAAAAGCATGCCTGCCTTTTTTAGTGAGAAAATTGAAATTCATTTAGTAGGAGGTAGCTATTTTTTTTTTTTAGATTTTGAAAGACTATAATGGTTATTGCACTCTAATTAAAAGTGAAATAGAATTCAGAATGGCATCAAAAATGTATAAACTGGGGCAGCTAGGTGGTGCAGTGGATAGAGCACCAGCCCTGAAGTCAGGAGGACCTGAGTTCAAATCTGACTTCAGACACTTAGCACTTCCTAGTTGTGTGACCCTGGGCAAGTCACTTAACCTCAATTGCCTCAGCAAAAAGCAAAAAAAAAAAAAAAAAAAAAAAAAGATGTATAAGCTGATATAAGGTAAAATAAACACAAAAAAGGTCATACATGGTTACTACAACTATGTAAATGGAAAAAATGACAATTTAAATTCAATTTTATTACATTTTGATATTCATATTTATCCCCATGGGGAAAAATGTAAGTGTAACTCCATCCTCTCTTTGCAGATATAGGAAGGAGGAACTATGAGTATGAAACACTAGATAAATGTAAAATTTGGTTAGTCTTTGGTTAGTCTTGATGAATAATGTGTTTCTTTCCCCTCCTTCCCCACCCTTTTTTATAAGGGACAGTTCTCCAGAAAATTCAGGTGATGCAAAAAAAAAAAAAAAAGCTATTTTGCAAAGCAATGAAATATAACCTACTCACATCTACTATATAAATCTCCATTTTCTCTGGTGTACTTAGAGCTTCAAATTCCTCAGAAATCAGTATTATATTTGTTATAATTATAGCAAATAGCCAAAAAAGTTAAAAAACCAGCAGGTTATTTTTAGGGAGCTTTAGGGAATAGTTTTTAGAAGTAAAGTAAGGATCTTTATATTTACCAAACATGTTTGCCACCATCATAAAGGTTAACCAGTACCCTGTCCATGTGGACCAGTAATTCTTTATAAATGGGAGGGCCACTAAATGCTGCTCTTAGCAGATGACATTTTGCTGATAGCACTATGTCCTGGAACATTGCAAAGACTCCCAGATGAGACTACCTATCATTTGAAAGAGTTCGTCCTGACAATCTACATGAGAAATACAAGAAAAAATGTTTTTTTTCAAAAGAATATCATCCATTCAATAGCATTTAATTGGATGGAGAAGCCTACAAGCTTGTTCAACAATAGCTACATTTTAGATAAACAATCATGTGGATGAAAAGTTTAATGGGGGATAGGACAGAGGGATGAACAACCACTGAGATTCTAGTAAAATATGCTAGGTTAAAAAAAAAGCAAAGAGAATCTAGATTAGGGTGTTAATATGAGTTCAGAAATATTTATATAGTTGTGAAAGATTATACAAAGATAGGAAGACATAGATCAATTGAATGAATAGGACTGGAGATCCAAATCTCTTGACTTAAGATTGGGCTAGAATTAGATTCAAAGGAAAAAGTTATTAAGATCATGAAATCTCAGGCTTAAAGTTGTTAGATATCATCTAGGACAAACTTGACCTCTAACAAATATGGAAATTGGGCCCTGGAGGATTTAAATTATTTGCTGAAAGTCATATCAGTAACAAAGAATAGGATGAAATAGAAACTGATATTCTCTGGATCCACATCCAAAAGACTGTCAATTATTCCATGCTAACATTTAACATTTTGAATTGCCATGATAACCTAGACAGCTTTTCAATTATCATTGCTCAAATCATTTCTATATATCTTCTTTTGTAATTTTCCCAAATCTGTAAAAGATATAAAGAAAAAAAATGAATCTTTATTAGGATGTGAAATTTTTTCACTAATGTCCAAGTCAGCTACTCCCTATAACTCATCTTAGCTACAAATGTCTTCTGGTTACTTTTAAATATGAAATACCCTCTAAAATAGTGATTTACCACTGAAAGGTATAAAAAATGATGAACAGGTTCTAAAGACAATTCCCATATGTTATATACATAAACATTTTAAGCAATGGAATAAATATATTCTGTTTTTTGAATAGTTACAAAGACTTTATTAATTTATATATGTGTATATATACAGCTTACATATCTTAGTTTTATGCACAACACACACATACACAGAACTATTTAATACCATGTCAGCAAAATACACCTTTTACAATTAATACTAAAGATGATGACACACTTTTTTGGATGGAGGGGGGTTGTTGTTGTGGAAGTTAGCGAGGGCTATACAGTGCTATGGAGAATACAATCAGATGATCATTATTTTGGTTAATGTTGCTTACCTTGGTGCTGGACCTAGCTTGATCTGGGTTACATTGTTGAGTTTTCAATGTAAGCATTCACACTATGGAAAAGGCAGCAAAAAAGAAAACAAAAACAAAAACAAAACAAACAAACAAAAAAAACCTGTTTCATTGATTATCTAGACTTAAGAAAATGATGCATAAGATGTTCATAATGAAAAGTGAAATGAACAGGAATTCTGTGAATGAATTTCTTTTGCTGGAAAGCTAGTTGTTAAATATTTACCTGCATTTACTCAATTTTATTTTTTATTTTTTTTCAGCATTAGAAAGCAAAATTCAGTGATGATGCAATTAATTATATCTGGAAATAATTATGATTCTGAAATGTAATGAGATATTTCAAAAAATAAGTAAAAGTAAAACCAACACTGAAAAAATTCCCATGCCCCCTCATGTATCACATGCGTATCATGTAATGAAGAAAATGGTTTCCTGACATTGTAACAACTCAATTTGTAGTCACATATTTTACTTGCATACTACTTTGGAGGGAGGGAAGAAATAATATTGAACTGGGACCAGAAAATTCAAGAAGTATGTGGTAATTCTTTTAGAATGGAATGAGCAGGAAGGAAGGGGTAAGGGAAAAGAAGAAATCACACTTATCAAAGACAGTATACATTTTAAAAAATGATTAGTTAACATACAAAGTTTATTTTCGTATTTGATAATTTGTCCCTAATTCATTGCTTATCCTAATTAATAGACTAATAGTTTAAAAAAAAAGTAGGAGAAATTTTCATCATCAATATACTTAGAGACAATTTTATTTTTAATATTTAAAATGTATATTATTTAAGCATTCCATTTTTTAAAATTCTCTCCCAATGTGTGCTCTCCTGACCTACTGAGAAATCAAGCAATATAATTTAAATTATTCATGTGAAATCATGCAAAATCTATTTCTATATTAGCCATATTTCAAAAGAAGCAATAAAAATAAATAAAGTGAGAAAATTATATTTCAATTTGCACTCAGAGTTAATCAGTTCTCCTTCTGGGGGTGAAGAGCATGTTTTCATCATAATTCCTTTGAAATTATTATGGATTACTGCACTGATCAGAGTAGCCAAGTCTTTCACAGTTAATCATAATGACAACATTGCTGCAACTGCTTAATGATATCCTTTTTCTTCTATATTCATGCATCAGTATATATAAATCTTGCTTTTTTTCATTTCCCATAGCATAATAGTACTTAATCACAATCACATGCTACATTTTGGTCAGTCATTTCCCAGTTGATAAGCATTCCCTTGATTTCCAGTACTTTGCTAATAGAAAAAGAAAGTAACTATACTTTTGTACATATGAGTCTTATCATTTTTCTTTGATCTCTTTGAAAAACAAGCCTAGGAATGATGTTGCTGGGTAATAGGGCATATACACTGTTTTATAGCCCTTTGAGTATAATTCCAAATTTTCCATACAGATCAAACTAGTTCATAACTCCACCATCAATTCATTAGTGTACCTTCTTTTCGCTCAAACCCTCCAGCATTTGTTATTTCTTATAAGGTTTGAGATGGTATTTAAGAAATGTTTTAATTTCCCTTTCTCTGGTCAATATTGGGTACAGCATTGTTTTCTTAAAAGTATAGATAACTTTAATTTCTTGTTCTTAAAAGTAACTATAAATATATTTTGACCATTTATTGAAAATAGCTTAGTTTTATATTTACTCAGTTCTGCACTCAGCATATATTTGAGAAATGAGGTCTTTTTTAGAGAAACTTTTGTAATTTTTGAAATATTACTTGATCATAAATGAAATCTTCTAGCACAATGTATTTTCCTTCTTATCCCTTTTAATTAGGTTAATTTATAGTTTGATTTGTCTGAGATTGTGGCTGCTATCTCTCTCTTTTTATTTGAGTTGAAGCATATTAAATTGTTTCCATTCATACATTTTAACTCTGTATGTATCTCTCTGTTTCATGTATGTCTCTTCTAAAAAGCATATTGTTTGATTCTGACTTCTAACACATTTTTATTTGTTTTGTTTCATGGGTGAGCTCAATTAATTCACCTTCACAGCTGTGATTTTTAGAAGTTTTTTCCTCCATCCCATCGCCATCACCATCATCCTTCATCCTCCTTCACTTTATACTCCCTTTTCTCCTTCTCCTCCTGTTTGTTCTACCTCCCCCTCATTTTTCCCATCCTTCTCTTCCTTCTCCTATTCGTCTTTTTCCCTCCTTCTCCACCTTTTTCTCCTCCCTCTCCCTCTCTCTTCTATCCCTCCTCAAAAATCTATTTTCCTTTTCAGTACTGCCTACTTATTATCTACCCTTCCCTTTATCTTATCAACTTACTCTCCTATTATCCTATCCAGTAAGTTCCATTTCGATATACAACTGAATGTGTGTATATATCTATATACATACATGTAAATTAATATGTGCATATACACATGGACACACACATAAATACACACACCTAGATAGACATAAATATGTGCATGTGTATGCATATTATTCTTTCTTTGAAACAATTCTAATAATATGAATTTCAGGTATTACCACCACTTTCCCAGCCCCCCTCCCAGAAACACAGTTACAAATTCTTCTGTACTATAAGAAAAACTCTTCTTGATGTGGATTTGAGATTTGGATGTTCAAAGGTTAAAATTCCAATCCAAAGAATTGTCTTATCTTTTGAGTATAGAATGTTTTCCTGTTTCCAAGTTACTTTGATAAAGTATTTATTTTTAATTGTTCAAATATACTATTTATTACATTCTTAAGGGACTTTTTCATTTAGAAAAATAAAATTATTTTCCTTATGTTATAAGGATGACAAATTGCTTTCTTTTCTGGGAGTTTTCCCAAGGACTTTTTTCCCCCAAAGTTAACATCTTTATCTTGAAAAAATACCAAAATTATCATTAGTTTTGAATTAAAGGTCTTACTTTTACAACATGTTTTCTAATAAACACATAGAATTACAGCTTTTTCACTGGCTTGTAAACTGAGTTCCACATTCAGGTCTACTATGTTGTGCTCTGTTTAAGAAAAAAAGAAAGAAATATCACTAATATAGTACTAGAACTACTTTATTTCAATTTATAAGCATTTATTGAAAGAAATTATTCTCTGCCAAAACTCTGCATTGAGAAATCATGTAGTACACTATCTGCGCACACATAAGAGTAGATTTGAGATTGGAAAGTTACCCAAAGGAATTTCAGAGAGCTGGAGAGAAGCACGGGGTGCGATAAGGTTATAAGGAATCATAAAAAACAACTTATATTTCTATAATGCTCTAAGGAATACCAAATGCTTTTCTTTCTACAAACCAGGGGAAAATATAGGCATGAATTTTTCAATTTCGGAAAGGAAGAAACTATTTAGCCATTTAACAACACTTTAGTGACTTGTTCATGATCCCATTATTAACTCTCAGTGTAAGGATTAAAACTCAGACCTCCTGATTTCATGCCATATTCATTATCCATTGAGTCACACATATGTTTCTTTTGAGGTTTTATTTTTCATAATTGTTTTCTTAACAGTGAAGAGGATGGGAAACAAGAGAATGTGAGTCTATATTTTTTTTTAAAAGAGGGGATATAGCACACATAGCCAAGAGCATCCTGAAACACTAAATATTAAAACCTACTGCCAAAAAAATAAAACAAAACAAAAAAGGGGGAATTTTGGTTATTTCATAGTGAAAAAATTTCAGTATGCCTTATGATGTAAAAAGAACACCAAAAGAATTTTTACATTTTTTTCTATGATATTCCTAGGTTTCTTCCTCTTTGATCTGCTTTCATGCTATGTGTGTGTGTTTCTTTGTATGTATATGTATACACATATAAATAAACATGTATATAAATAAAATATATGTGTGTGCTTTGTGTGTCCATATATATGTATATATATTATTGTTAGATGAAATAGCATATTCATAATTTTAGTTTTAAAAGCAGGATTCCCAAAACATGATGGTAGCTCTGATATTTAGTTATAATGAGATAGACTGAATTTACAAGATATATCCCAGATCTAATCAGTCCAGAGTTTAGCACAGTGCCTGGGACATTGTAACTTTCTAACTCTTTAGGTAATAAGCATGACAATTTATATTAAAAGACATGCCAATTAAAATCATTGGGCCACATTTTCTATCTGTAGACTGATAATAATAAGACTCACCATGAATAACTGTGAGAATCAAATTATAAAATGTTCTATTATTTCATATCAAAGGTATTCCTTATACCACAGTTTAAAGAAAGTCCATGCCTGTTTTTCTTACTAATCTTTATTTAAAAAAAAAAAGAAAAAGAAGAAGAAGAAACAACTTTGTTAAAAGGAGGAGTTTCCTGGGTGGTACACAAAGAGAAAAATAATACATTTGAAAATGTATTTGATGCAACAATGATAAGTGTGGAAATATGTATACATATATTTGATTTGTCAAATATTTTAACATAGTTAACATGTAGTGGATATCCTGCCATCTAGGGGAGGGGTGGGGAGTAGGGGGAAAAAATTTGTAACAGAAAGCTTTGTAAGGGTTAATGTTGAAGAATTACCCATACATATGTTTTGCAAATAAAATAAAATAATAATAAAAAATAAAATTATGTGATAGTAAAACAAAAGGCATCAATTAAAATAAAAATGAAATAATTTGGGGGGCGGAGCCAAGATGGCGAACTGCAGACAGTGTCCTCTGTGAGCTCCTGAGACCTTCCCTCAAACCCAGACAAATTGAGCCTCCAAACTGGTTTTGGAGTGAGGGCTCTACCAAACGCTTGGACTACAATGCACTTCTATCAAATATCTACTTTGAAAGAACTTCTGAGGTCAGTTTTAGACGGGCAGGTGATCGAGCAGCTCCCAGTGCTCAGACACCAGTGCTCAGCCAGGGTGCAAGTCCGGGGCTGGGAAGGACCAGAAGATTTTAGGCTGCCAGGAAGTCCCTGGGAGACGCTTGGGCCACTTTGCTCTGCTTGAGGGCAGGTGCTTTGGCAGGTCTACCTTTGATAAAGGGTGGATGAGTGTGGTCCTAGTGCGGACCTAGCCAGATCAGCCCCAAACCCGAAGTCAACTCGGCAAATTGCCTCATAGCAAATTGAAATCACTGCTGCTGCTGCTGTTGCTGCCGCCACCACCGCTGCTGCTGCTGCTGCTGCTGCTGCAGAATTCTCTGCTGGTGACTCATACTTCAGCTAAACATCATGAGCAAGAAGAAGAGAGATCCCACCATAGACAGCTTTTACAGAGAGAAACTAGAGCAGTCCCCAGATCCTGAGATTCTGAAAACAATCCCAGATAAAGCCACAAGGGTGGACTTAAGCTGGTCTCCCTTTCAGAAGGCTTACCTGGAAGATTGCATAAAGAATCACAAAAGAGAGCTAGAAGAAGACTGGGGAAATAAACTGAGAGCAGTGCAAGAAGGAAACATCACCCTGTAACAGAGTTGTGAAAAACTGGAAAATAAGTCTGGTGAATCAGAAAAAGACAACAATTCACTGAAAAACAAAATTGGTGAATTGGAAAGACAACAATTCACAAAAAAAACAAAATTAGTGAATTGGAAAAAGACAACAATTCACTGAAAAACAAAATTGGTGAATTGGAAAAAGACAACAATTCACTGAAAAATAAAATTGGCAAAATGGAAAAAGAATGCAATAAACCAAAAAAATTCAATTGGCCAGTTACAAAAGGACCTAAAAAAGATAGCTGAAGGAAATAATACCTTAAAAATTAAAACTGAACAAATTGAAATGAATGACTCAATAAAACTTCAAGAATCAGTCAAACGAAAACAAAAAAATGAAAAAATAGAAGAAAATATGAAATATCTCCTAGGAAAAACAACTGACTTGGAAAACAGATCCAGGAGAGACAATCTAAGGATTATTGGACTCCCTGAAAGTCACGATGAAAAAAAGAACCTTGATGCTATCTTCCAGGAAATCATGAAAAATTAAATAATTTGGAAATGCTAATAAAATTCCAAAACCAAATCATGCTGTAACTTTTTTCTTTAATCCCTGTTTCTTATGCATTACTGCTTAATTTAATCTTGGGTTTCAAATTTACTTTGAATTCTTATTAGAATCAAAAACAAAAACCTTCCCTATTATGTATATTGGGACTCTGGCTTTCATTACTATTGAGTACCTTTAATTATGACTTGACTTGTTCTCCTCTTTATGACTAATTGTTCTTCCATATTTTGAGCTTGGCTTTAAATAGAAAATAAAAGAAAAATTCTATAGTTATTAACACACTGAATATTTATCAGAGTTAATTGATTCTTTTAAGAACTTAGTGTATTCTTAAATTCTAAGCCCACTAGAAATGGTTTTCTTAAATGCCTTTGCCTGTGTCTCTAACAAACTCTTTACATTATCTACCAGTTTCAAAATTTGCAAAAATTTCTAACCTTGTTACCAATAATCTCATCTTCTGACAAAGTTCTGATTTTATTTTAAGATATGTTAGACAGCTAAACAATAGATAATGCATTAGATTTGGAGTAGAGATTAGCCAATTACAATTCCATCTTCAGAAACTTAGTAATTATATAATAATTTAACCTTGTACTACTTCAATAGCCTCATCTCTAAAACAGAAATAACAATACATACCTCCCTTAGTTGTTGTGAGCATTAAATTGGATAGTATTTGTAAAATCTTGCAAACCTTAAGTTGCTATATAAATCCTAGCTATCATTACTATCATTAATTACCTTTTCATTTTTCATGAATATGAAAAGGTATGTATATAAAAAATTACCAATTATTTTTTTTTCCTTATCTGTTCCATAATTTTAGAGACTACAGTTGATGTGAATGTGTGAGAATTTTATAATTTGGCTCGATTCTAACTGAAAGGAATTGATTCTAACACCGTATCACTAAGATGTGTTTCCTATTGGGTGATGTCAATTAGTAATTCAGAGAAAGTGTTTTATAGAAATTGGTATTGAAGAGGTGATTAAAATAATTTCTACATTAAACAACAACAAGAGAAACAAACATCATCCCCAAATTAGGCAATGAACATACAATTTTTTTTATTTTTTTTATTATTAAAACTTTTTATTTGCAAAACATATGTATGGGTAATTCTTCAACATTAATCCCTACATAGCTTTCTGTTACAAATTTCTCTCCCTACTCCCCACCCCCCCCCCAGATGGCAGGATATCCACGACATGCTAATTATGTTAAAATACTTGACAAATTGAACATATGTATACATATTTCCACACATCATTTTTGTGCAAGAAAAATCACATCTACAAGAAAGAAAAATCAGAGAAAGGAAACACAATGCAAGCAAACGTCAATAGAGAGCATGAAAATGTTAGAACATACAATATTTAAGGGAAAATTAGATACAAATATGAGACCACATATAACTAGTGAGTAACTCACAGTTCTTTGTTGTCCATTCTTTTCTCTTTAAGTGGAAGTTCCACTGAAGTATGGTGCAATTTTCCTCTGTGTTTCTTGTAGAGTCATTAACTTGACTTTCATTAGTGTTTCTAGTTTATCTTTGGCTCCTGATTTAGACAGTGTTCTTAGCCAATGATATTCTAAAGCCAGGGCTAGGATGCAAAATTTCTCCAGTCTTTCAACATTTATAAACAGAAACCAAAACTATTTTCTTCCTCCTCCCTCAAGTAATTCTCTCTCAGGGACTTGATTAGCCAGGCAATCAAATCCTGGGTAACCAGCTAACTTGCATTTTTTTTTTATACAACATCCAGAAGGCATCACTGAATTTCTTTAGATAGTACTAATATACTTCCTCTATAATCTTCTTTCATTTTACCCAGTAGCTGAAAGAATTCCACTTCTTCCCAGCATCATTTACTTTGTTGGTAACAATTATTTCCAAGGCCCTTGACCAATTGATTCAAGAAAAGTGTTCTCTTGAGGCAAAGATATGAGAGTTAGAGACTTTTCTTCATTTCTTTAAGTCGGGTGAAATGATTTATAGATTCAATTGATCCCAACATAACCCAGGCATGACACACCAGTATATGATGTACAAAACAAAAAGTTCCAAGTAAATATTATTAATCAATTTATTTTATGTGTAACATGCTTGAGATTCTGAAAATTAACTTAGAAGAGTTAAACATTAAATCAGAAATTCAGGTCATAAATGTATTTTGACACTTTTGCTTCTTATATATCCATGGAAATCTGGGCAGGGGAAGTATCCTCTACGTTCTGACAAGTCCAGAATGTAGCCCAGGCTATGTAGAAAAGGATCCTATATGTTAGAAAAAATCCAAAAGTTTGGCATAGATAATCTATATTCAATATATTTTTCCTTTTTTTTTTCTAGCAATCACTTAAAATCCCTAAGCATACTGCTGGATATAAAAGTAAGAGATAACACCTTTCATTGCTACTAATTACTAACAAAGAGTCCCTCTGGCAAACAAGATATAAATCAAAGATAGGACATTTCTTATCTAAGGGGAGAAACCAAGGAAACCATATTTATAAGTACCCAATATCCTTTTGATCTGGCACAGACTTGAAGATACATGATACTCCCATCTGCATTTCTCTGGAGCTATCTGCTAATTGGATATCTCTCAGTATGTGTGTATATGTATACATGTGTATATACATATATACATGTATTATGCATGCATATGCACACACACATATATTATGTAATCTATACCTATCTATCTATCATCTATCTATATCTTTATCTCTTTCCTATCATGGGCACTGATTTGATACATAATCACTCTTTTAGAGAAGCATTGACCAATGAATTTTGGAATTAAAACAGGCAGGAACAAGTGATCAAATTGCTTTTTCACATTAAAGGGAGGAGTAAGATATCTCTTTAAATAAGAAAAGCAGTCTTAATTTTACCATGTTGCTGGAAAGAGATGTGAGGATAGACCAATGTAAGCAAGGAGTAGAAGAGATAAATAAAATTGCTTATTAATATATTGTTATACAATAAAAATACATATTTATCAGGTTGATTATTTGTCAAAAAATAAAATAGAAAACAAAATAGTTTTCTATATATATATACATATATATTTTTATATTCTCCATCCCTTAACAACCACATTTATATATATATATGTGTGTATATATATATATGTATATATATATGTATATATATACACACATATATATGTATATGGTTGTTAAGGGATGGAGAATATAGGAAAAATCTACATGATGAGGTACCAAGGAGAAAAATAAGAAAATAAGTGGGCCGTGGACAGCAGTGATTCCTGCTTATCAGAGAAAAGGTACCTAAAGTCAGTCATAATTCCTACCATGAAATTAAATGGTCACTGTCATCCATATGAATGATGAAATATGACAGTATTATATTAGCTCACATTTTATATTTATTTTTAATTTTTACTGTTTTCTAATATCAATTATTTCTGGTTGCTTTCTCTTCTCTTCTCTTCTCTTCCTCTCTACACAGCCAGAGATTTGCTCTTATTTATATAGATTTTTCAGGTATAGGAAATACATTCTTCACACCAGTGTCATGAGGCATGAGACAATATCATAGTTTAGGTATAATTTATTAACCCCATTTCAATATTGAGGAAATTGAGGCTAGAACAGTTCATAGACGTATGCTTAATTTATTTTGATATTTATTTTATATAAATTGAAAAGAAACTTCTTCATAAACAAGCTAGATTTTGATTAGAACAAATTTTTGAGCCACCCCAATTTGAACCCAACCCACAAATGTAGTCTACTTGATTCTCACAAAGGTAGAAGAGAATAAAGCATCACCACTTATCCTGAAAGTTATGCCTTTTAACACAACTCAATATTGCATTTTCCATGTTTTTTATTTTTTTAGTAGAAGTAGAAATATCAAAAGTAGCAGTAGCAATACTAGCAGCAGCAGCAGAAGCAGCAGCTACAATGGTAGCAATAGTAGTAATAATAATATCAGTAATAATAGCAATAGCAGCAGCAGCAACAACAGTAGTAGTGGTGGTAGTAAGAATAGTAATTGACATTTGCATAGTACTTTTAATGATTAAAAGCACTTTACAAATATTATGATTTTTTTATCTTCAAAAAACTTTGAAAAATGGGTGCTATTATTAGCCACACGTTACAACTGAAGAAATGCAGACAGACAGAATTGTAGTGACTTACTTAGGGTCACCTTAATCATAAGAACATAAGGTCAGATTTGAGTTTAAATCTTGTGATTATAAATCCAACATCCCAACTAACTGGCACTTTTCCTATAAGGTTAACATATCACAGGTTGTGAGGCATTTTCAGTTCACAGTCTAGTCCAAAAACTTTTTGGCATAATGTGGCCTGGTGTGGTTATAACATTTCGTCTGAAGTAGAGCTTATATCATAAAGATGACATGATATGTTCATTTTTCTCAGCTGTTACCTCAAAATTCTGTAACAATTACTTGAATGTGATCACTAAGAAGTTAATAGATTTATAAATTTTTTAAATATAGACATATAAAAAATCATTACAATCTTCTGATAAATTATTAGACATGCTATATTTCTTTATTATGTTGCATAGTTGATGTGCAAGGAATAAATTATTTTAAATGCAACTTTGCCATTTACAATTTATGGCATAATCACTATAAGAGACTGTAGGAGAAAGGGAAATGAGATGCGTTATAGAGAAAAATAATAAACTATGCTTCTCAAAAAAGTGACCTTGGATATGTGTGGGAAATCACTATAAAGACATCAATTTATTAAGTTCTATTCTGTTTCAACATATTTTATCAAGAAAGTTGACTCTCCCATAGACATGCTCAGGAAGCAACAAATGTTGACATGTAGAGCATAAAGAAATGTTGGAAATGTAGAACAACTTAAGAAAGAGCAAATTGAGAAATAATCACTTAAAATAATTTGAGATTTTGCCAATTTCATCATTGTAATCAGGGCCTGATTTCTTTTTTTTTTTTTTAATAAAGCTTTTTATTTACAAAACATATGAGTGATTTTTCAACATTGACCTTTGCAAAAACTTTTTTTTTCCCAAGCTTTTCCCCTCCTTCCCCCCACCCCCACCCCTAGATGACAGGTAATCTAATACATGCTAAATAGGATAAATTATATGACAAATACAATAGATGTATACATATCTATACAGTTATCTTACTGCACAAGAAACATCAG
>JAJPUD010020728.1:0-24165 GCA_023553655.1 Myrmecobius fasciatus | reverse complement strand
AAAAAAAAAAAAAGAACCCTGCTATGTGGAACATCCACAGTGAGAGGAGAGGTGATTGGAGATGCAATTATACTGTAAATCCCCAGCAGCTGTTTGACCCTCCCTTCTTTTCTCTCTCTCTTTACTGAAATTCCCCAGTGAACAGTAAATAGGGAAGATGACAATGTGCTACAGATGGTGGTCATGGGGTGTGTTTTTAATGGAAATGAGAAAACATCTTTTTTTTTCCAGAAGGTGCTAAAAGAGGGCATTCTCTTTTCAACCTAAAAGTATGGCTAGATACCTACCATATTTCTTCAGCATCTTCTTCTAATTCTTCACACCAAAGGGAGGAGATATCATTGAGGAGTTTTTCAAGCATCCTCTGCTTCCCCCTCTGTCCCTGAAACATCAGTGCTCAACAACTGATGAATAAGTTTCCTTTTGTGGAATAAGAATGAATGACCTTTTCCCCCAGATTCCCATCATAAGGAAGAGTGAGGAGGGAGGACTCAGAGGGAACTCAGCTTGGCCCCCTGTACCTCCGTGGGAAAGAGCATACAGACCTTAAAGCTTGACAAATGCCCCAAATGCTTTGAAAATCATTCAGCATGATTGCTCACCCCCTGGACAAATGTTCAATGGTGTAATGGGAGTTGCTCCTCAGTCTTTGCCTTGTGTATGGCCTCCATACACACAGGAGTGAATCACACTCTAAATTCAACCCACTTGTCTTGTCCCTGGGAATAGTTCAAAAGGGAGAGTTGGTGAGATCGGTTTCCAAGGAGAATCTATCCCATGGCCCCAATAGACATTTCTACCTTTGCAAATCATTAGTTAAACTTAAAGGACAAATTAGTACCTCTTGTAAACCACCCCCCTCAAAACATGAGACATGCACACGTGTACACACACACACACACACACACACACACACATCCCTCCAGTCAGCTACCCAATTAGAACTTAAAATGCATTTTCTCCTTTGTGGACCAGAAGTCAGTGACTTAGCTTTCTAGTCAGAGCTGTCTCTTAGAATCTCAGTGAAAAGCTCAAGACAGTGAGCACCAAAAATGATTTTAGAATCAATGTGTGTTTCATTTTTGTGGGCTGCTGACCAAATAGCAATAGAAATTATGATGAGGTTTTATAGTTTATAGGTTTATAGCTTAAAGGAACCTTAGAAACCATCTTATCCAATCACTCATTTTATAAATGACTCATCTACAACATCTCAAAAAACAGATGTAGTGGGGTTACTCAGGTAATTTGCCTCTGTTATTAAGTGGCAGATTAAAAGAATATTCAGACCCAGATTCTTTTCTTGTGAACCCTATAATCTTTCCACTGGACATATCCATGATAAAGGAGAAGAGGGGAAAATATTCATCTGTCACCTGAGCTCTAATCAGTAATTGACTGGCTCATTTCAGCATCCACAGTGACTTCTATTCTTTTTTTGTCTCTTCTATGTAGTCCACAATTTAGACAATTGTGGTTGTTGGGCAGTTCTTTCTTACCTTGAATAAAGTTTCATGGAAGTAAATTTCATTACAAGGAAGACTATTCTAACAATTATAGTTCTGAGCTATCTTGAGAGGTAGGTAATGAGTTCCCTATCTATCATTGGAACTCTGCAAGCAGAAGCTAGAAGACTACTATCAGGAATAAGATATAGTGTATACTGCACTTTAAAAACCTTAACACAGTATATAAATACTAGCTATTGTCAGACTATCTGGCATCATTGTAGTAGAGCAAATTCATGTAATCAAGGGAAATAAATGACCAATGAGAATCTTTCTAAAAATATATTTCTCTCTTTGTCTGAATCTTTTGTTTCATTATTGAGAGTAAACTCATAGCATGGAACCTTCATCAGTGTAGAGTAGCAAACCCTCTTTAATTACGAGTCTCAGAGTTATCTTTGGCACTGAAACATTAATGACATGCCAAGGGTCACACAGTCATTATGTGACAGAAAGGGTACTTGGTTAGTTTGAACTCAGATGCTCCTAAACCTAAATGCTTCTCACCTAAAATTTTCATTCTATAGTGATATAAAGCAAACTATAGAAAGTCACTTATTTAGAAAATAAAAAAAATAAAGAGAAGAGACTGTTATAAAATATAGGAATATGGTGTAAATGGTCATTTTTTAAATTGGTGAAATTGATGTAAGTATGAAAAGTAAATCATAATCCCAGGGCAGCTTTCAGGAAAGGAAGGAAAATTTAAGAAAATCTGTTATAGAATCGCAAGTCAAAAGCAATGGACAGAAACTGACATCTAGTGCTTTTGAAAATACATTTCAACTGATCAATTTATCAATCAGAACTGTGAACAAGGCCTGGACTTCTTCATTCAATCACGAAATTTCAACTAGTTGTGACAGGAAGTCTGTTCAGAGTGGTTGAGGGTTCACATAAAACCAGTGAACATTCAAACATCTATCAATTTAGTGGATAGGGAGGTGGAAGTGTCACTTAATCTCCCCAGAAAGTAATTTCTTGGAGCTGTGTAGGAAGGAGAGTGTCCCTGCTTTCAGCTACAGTCTTCTCCTACTCGCTTTGGTCAGAACATTTGAATTTTTTCATCAATGACCCAACAGTGTCGTATGACAGCAATAACTAGCAGCAATGTGTGCATCAGAAGATGATCACAAACTGGATGAGATGGTAAAAAAAAAAAAAAAATTAAAGGATGTACCTAGAACCCAGCAGAAAAACTACACCATAACTAAGGAAGCTATCTTACTCCAGCAAAATGATTTCTCTCTCTTAGGAGCTGTGAGTTACCCCTTTTCCACATATGCTCTCTAAATTGAGTCTCCCTGAACTTCATATATAATAATGAGTGTATCACATATGGGGGTAGAAATATTTTTTATACAATAGGGATTAAGTAATTTGTCCATAGTCATACAGCTAGTAAATATCTGAAGTCATATTTGAATTCAGATCCTCCTAACTCCAGAGCTGATGCTCTATTCACTGTGTCGCCTACTTGCTCCTCTATCATATTTTTCTTGAGAGTTCTTATATCTTAAAAAAATGGCTTTCTACTGTTAGCTTTATGTAAATACAGAATGAAAATTTTAAATGAAAAGAATCTTGATATTAAGAGCATCTGGGTTCAAGTACCCCTTCTATCAGATAATGACTACATGACCCTTGACATGTCATTAATGTTTCAGTGCTACAGGTAACTCTCAGACTCTTAATTAAAGGTTTGCTACTCTACATTGAGAGTTTTTGAGAGCATAGATTGAATTGGAGATTATAATCCAGGGAATGCATCATTGGGAATAGATCTTTGGAGACTATCCCAGACATGTGCTCCAGACCTCCCCCATAAACTTCTCTATACTTCAAAGACAGGTGTGACTCAGCACTGAAAAGAGAGGGAATGTTCTGATTGAAACAATATTAGTTGCAATGAGTGTGAAAGCTCTGCTCCAGAGGCCAGTCAAATCGGCCATCTAAGAAAAAAAATTCAATGGCATTAGGTCAAAAAAAAAAAAAAAAGATTTTAACAAGACTGCAGAAAATGGGAATTTTCTTAAATATTCCAGAAAAAAAAAAAAGTCAACCTTCACTGGAGGCCATTATATGATATAGAAAGTAAATAGTTCTTATCAAAAGGTGATTTTTCTTGTATTTTTCAAATTTTACCAAATACTAAATTTACAGAAAACTTATCTGGAACATTTACATACAAACTCAAGGCTTCTTCAAGGAAGAACAGGTATAATCATTTTCAATAAAGAAACAATTTAAAAAAAAAGAATTCCCCAAAATCTTAAGTATAAGCCCACCCATGAAAAATGAGATGGAATAAATATATAGTTTCAAATTCATGTTTAATGCATATTGACTCAACTATCATCAAAAATGTGTACCCAAATACCTCAGTGCTATGCCTTTCACTTACAAAATGAACTAAAGAAATTTAGGATTGTGTTAGAGACCCACCTCATTTTATTGATAAAACTGAGGGAACTAGTGGTTCTTTTAAAGTTATATAGGAAATTAGTAGTGGATCTAAAACTAGAACATAGAGTTTTCCACAAAACTATACTATTCTACAATGATACAGTCAAATTATCTCTGCACCAGTGTTACTCAACTCAAATAGAAATGGATCCCTAAGGGTGCATACCCACTTTAAAAAAACAAAATTAATACTATCTATACTGTATTACATTTTTGGCAGTAAGTGATACAGCAGAGACAAAACTCAGACATTTACTAATTGTGTAACTTTAGGCAAGTCACTTAACCTTGGTTTCCTCAGTTTCCTCATCTGTAAAATGAGCTGGAGAAGAAAATGGCAAACCACTCCAGTGTCTTTGCTAAGAAAACTCCAAATGAAGAGGTAGACATGACTGAAACAACTGAACACTGAAAGAGCAGGAGTCTAGTGGTCTTGCTCCTAATTTTCATAAAACCTGAAAGGATATCTAGTTCAATCCTTTCATTTTACAGATGAGAAAAGGGAGGTCTGTCCAAGGTTACAAAGCTAGTAAATAATCCAAGTGGAATTAGAACTCGAATCCTCTGACTTCAGAGTTCTTTCCACTCTGACATACTTTCCAGCTATTGAAGCAGTAGGATCCTGGCTTTGTCACTACAAGTTTTAAAGAGATGGAAAACTCAGTGGTTCCTTTCTGATGCTTTTTTCTTCCTTTCTAGAAAACAGCAAGTAAACTACATTCAGGACATTTTCCATTTTTGTGTGCATTACAAAGTAGTAGAAGACTACGTGTGTGTGTGTGTGTGTGTGTGTGTATCTCTGTACTCTGCCTCTTTGTCTAGCTCTCTCCAAGGAAAATTCACATAGATACATTCCATGCCTAGCAGAAGTAATCTTCTGTTATCCCCTTTGAATCCTATATATTTTTGTTCTTTATATTTTCAGTATCATATTTTTATATATTATACATTTCATGATCATATTTTCAGTATTATTGTTAAAGTTTCTATTTATTACATAGAAGTCATTACTGATTTGTATGTTATTGAGTAAAGCATATTTGTGATTGATCAAGTAATTGGGAGTTCCCCTTATAAAAGATTATTGAGTATTTCAGTGGCACAGTGAATAGAGTGTCAGGCTTGGAGTCAGGAACATTCATCTTCCTGAATTCAAATATGCCTCAGACACTTACTAGCTGTGTGATCCTTGCAAGGAACTTAACCCGGTTCGCCTCAGTTTACTCCTCTGTAAACTGAGCTGGAGAAGGGAATGGCAAACCATCCCAGTATTTTTGCCAAGAAAGCCCCAAATGAGAAAACAAAAAGTCAGATACATCTGAAAAACAATTAAACAACTTATGAGACTGATTGTGTTCATTACTAAGCTAAGAAAAATATCCATTAAATGTCTCTCTCTAGAATAAAACTTTTTTAACACATCAAAAAATTAGTAGGCAGTGAATTTCTATTCAGTCCACATTTCATTGACTCTTCTACTCAGTGTTTGTCTTTCTTCCCCTTCCTAATTATTTCTACATCCTTCTATTGTTCTTTATGTTAGTTGGTTAATAAAACATGGGCCTCTGCTTGCCACAAACACACTGATTGTCACCTGAGAAATAAGGAATTCCCATAGAAACCAAACCAAACAGAAAGGAAAGTGATGGGATGCATATGTTCTCTCTAAGTCTAATGCTGTATGCTCCACTGACTCACCCATTTAGGGCTTCACTGTTGAGACCAGTCCTTATTTTCATGGCTGATCTCATACAATCTTTTCTCCATCAAGATTAAAGTTTAAATTGTACTTCTTTCTACCCTTTAGGATATTCCTTCTAATCCATTCATTCTCAATACTTCAGATCAAGCATAGGTATGAAGGTGGAGAATTCATCCAAATCCAGGGGGAGGGACATAGAATCATAAAAAATCCTTGTTAAGTTCCAGTTTGCACATGGATGCTGAGAGAAAAATTTTCTGAGAACTCTAATTGAGCGTAAGCTTTGTCTCAATGCATTTGGGGAAGGGAGGGGGCAATGTTCACTTGGTCTTTTCTGCAAAAGCAGTGTGTGCTGGACATGTGCCTTCACATCCTGGAATATGAGCTAAGCTCATTTGGTTCCAAGTCCTATAGGGCCCAAGTAGAAACATAGAACCATTGTAAACAAAGATCTCAGAGCTTCAATGTTTTAAACAGAAGGAAATAAAGCCATAAAAGAGCCATCTTGAGAGTGGCAAGCCGCCCAGGTGTACCTGAGCAGCAAGTTACATTCCCCCAACATCAAAGGCAAGGGTGCAGTCGCTAATTCCAATTGCTGAGACATTTTAACAGCTGGAAATTAAAATAAGCTGTCAGTCGACTCAAAAAGATTTTTTAAATTCAAAATAAAGCAAGCTAACAATTTGCAGATGTTTGGAAAGAAAATGTTTGGGTGACTCATTTCCAGAACTTGATTCCCTACCTTTGCCACTCCAGGACATCTGAATGGCCATGGAAATGGTGAACCCTGCTACCTGAATTCTCCTTGTCCTAGTGAAGCTATCTGATACTGCTGACCAGAGTATATTAACAGGGAAAAGAAGAACAAAAAGGACAAGAACAAGAAGAGGAAGAGGAGGAGGAGGAGGAAGAGGAGAAGGAGGAGGAGAACAAGCAATACAAGGAGAAGGAGGAGAAGGAAGAGGAAAAGGAGGAGGAGGAGAAGGAGGAGGTAGAAAATAGAAGAAGGTCTGAGCCAAGTGTTGATTCAAGAAAATAAATAGAATGTCATCCTGGGTAAAGCTGGAATTCATAGGATAACCAAATCCAAGGCAAGAGTCAGAAAGACAAGTTCACAAAAGACAAAGTCTCTAATTTACAGAAGATAACATCACCACTACTCCAAAGGGAACCACAGCAACTGGTAAAAGATGGTTCATCCCACACAACTTTTCTGCCCAAGGTAGAATTTTTGTATGGTAGCATTATAAATACATTGTCATTCTCACTCCCCTCTATCTGTGTTACCAGCTTCCCATTATTCCCAATCTAATACAATAATAGATTTATGTAAATTGAATTACCTTCTCTATTCAACTGAAAATAAGGAATGTTAGGGGGGAAAGAACCAGAAATTTAAAAAAAAATTAAAATCTAAAAAAAACACTTCCTGATAAATTTTCCTTTGCACCACTGACAAATTCTAAAGAATAAATTTCTTTAAGGAGAAAGAACTTCTTTAAGGTGAAAGAACTCAAAGGATTTTGAAGTGTTCCTTACATATGAAGTCATTGCCCATATTTTGGTTGAAGACCCTCAACCCCCCCCTCAAAAAAATTAAAAAATAAAACTTTTTGCTATCACCAAACTATGTTCAGTGGTAACTATCTAGCAAAGCTGAAAAGGAGCAGAGACTTATGGGAACAAAGCCCTTTCATTTCTTTCCGTGTAGGTCAGTCAGTTTGACAGGAAGAACTTTCTCATGTCTTTCCAAAATTACAAAATCCAGAGTGTCAGACTGACCTGAGTTACTCAAAGAATGCAAATGACTAAAGTCCTGAACCAAATTTAAAAAAAAAAAAAAACCAATGGAAGGTGGAAGGTCAAAGATATTTTAATGTGGGAAAGAAAAGGAAAAACAAATAGGGATCCTTTACTCAGCCCTGAGCCTGTTTGCTTTTCTCATCCCCTTCTTTCAGTGTGGCAAATCTGGAGTTCCCCTGTTTGGTCAGTTCCATCTGGACTTGAGCCTGTAACACCTCTACCCTGCAGGTATTCTTAGACTTTATTTCTTTTTTTTTTTTTTTTTTTTTCATTTTTAGCCAGGCATATGATTTCACCAAGGTAGTACCCTTCCAATAGAGGACCTTTTTCTCATACTGTGGATTGGTGCTTCCCCAATTACATGAGGCACTTAAGAGTAACTTGTCCAGGGTCACATATATGAGGCAGGACCCAAACCCAAAATTCCAAACTCTGAGGTACTTTTTTTTTGTTGTTGTTTAATATATATATATATATATATAGCTTTTTATTTACAAAACATATGAGTGACCTTTCAACATTGACCTTTGCAAAAACTTTTTTTTTCCCAAGCTTTTCCCCTCCTTCCTCCCACCCCCCCACCCCTAGATGACAGGTAATCTAATACATGCTAAATAGGATAAATTATATGACAAATACAATACATGTATACATATCTATACAGTTATCTTACTGCACAAGAAACATCAGATCTAGAAAGAGAAGAAGAAAAAACAACCTAAGAAGGAAAACAAAATGCATGGAAATATTCACAGAAAGCGTTAAAATGCTGTGTTGTGGTTCACTCTCAGTTCCCACAGGCCTCTCTCTGGATGTATATGACTATCTTCACTGCAGAACAACTGGTTTGAATCACATCATTGTTGAAGAGAACCATGTCCATCAGAATTGATCATCGTATAGTCTTGTTGCTGTGTATAATGTTCTCCTGGTTCTGCTGATTTCACTCAGCATCAGTTCATGCAAGTCTCTCCAGTCCTCTCTGAAATCCTCCTGCTGGTCATTTCTTACAGAACAATAATATTCCATAACATTCATATACCATAATTTATTCAGCCATTCTCCAATTCATGGGCATCTTTTCAATTTCCAATTTCTTGCCACTACAAAAAGGGCTGCCACAAACATTTTTGCACATGTGGGTCCCTTTCCTTCCTTTAAAATCTCTTTGGGATATAGGCCCAGTAGAAACACTGCTGGGTCAAAGGGTATGCACAGTTTGATAACTTTTTGAGCATAGCTCCAAATTGCTCTCCAGAATGGTTGGATCCGTTCACAGTTCCACCAACAATGTATCAGTGTCCCAGTTTTCCCACATCCCCTCCAACAGTTATCATTATCATTTCCTGTCATTTTAGCCAATCTGACAGGTGTGTAGTGGTATCTCAGAGTTGTCTTAATTTGCATTTCTCTGATCAATAGTGACTTGGAGCACCTTTTCATGTGACCGGAAATAGTTTCAATTTCTTCGTCTGAAAATTGTCTGTTCATATCCTTTGACCATTTATCCATTGGAGAATGGCTTGAATTCTTATATATTTGAGTCAATTCTCGATATATTTTAGAAATGAGGCCTTTATCAGAACCTTTGGATGTAAAAATATTTTCCCAGTTTACTGCTACCCTTCTAATCTTGTCTGCATTCATTTTGTTTGTACAAAAACTTTTTAACTTGATATAGTCAAACTTATCTATTTTGTGATTAATGATGACCTCTAGTTCTTCTTTGGTCACAAATTCCTTCCCTGGGGTGCTTTTCTATACCAGGACTTCTTAAGGTTTTTCCACTCACAAGCCTTTTCCACTGAGAAATTTTTATATGATCCCAGGTATATAGATATGCAAAATAGATATACAACTCAAACATTTACCAATAATAAATCATAATTTCATGACTTTTACATTCAGTTAAAAGACCCCATATGGGGAAGCTACCCACAGTTTAAGAAACTGGGTTCTATACCATACTGCCTCTCATAAACTTTTCATTAGAGCTTGCCACCTCAGTTCTTCATCTCAACAAGATAAAGGTATCCCCTCCATATTCTGACTGAATAATTTGTTATCAAAGTTCACTTCATTATACTGTGAAGAACTAGTAGTTGCTCTTTCTCCTCATTTTCCACAGCCTCTGACTAAGAAAAATGACTACAGGATAAATATCCCTGGATATGAGTGTATATGTGTAGAATGTGTGTATATAAATATATACATACACAGACACACAGCAGAAAGTAACCTAAGAAGGGAAGACTCAAATGTTTGGAAGGACTCCTACCAAAGTGACATTTGAGCTAAGACTCAAAATAAGCCAGGGATGTGAAGACATACACATAAAGAGAATGAACATTGCAGACATAGTGGCCAGTCACTGCAAAGACACAGAAGCTGGAAGTAGAGTGTCATTGCTGAGAAGTATATCAAGCAATTTGGCACTGTTTAACTTTAAAATAGACGGAGGGTACAAAGTGTGAGAAGAGAAAAGGCAAAATGAACATTACAACATCAAAAAGAAGGAAGATGCAATCAATATTTTCTGTTTATGTCTAACCTGAACAATGATTGCCAGAAGCATTGCAGTGATATTTGAGTCTGATCTATTAGCTTAAATGCTTATCATGCTTTATTAAAGATGCTAATGTGATGGTCAAGAAATATTTATTAAGCACTATATACAAGATAAGCAAAAACATAGTCCCTGCCCTCAATGAGCTCAATTCTAATAGAGGAGACAACTAATAAGCAACTATGTACATCCAAGATAGAGATAATATAGATATAGTAGACGGTTAATAAATGTTTATTGACTGACTGACTATATGGGAGATATTGTCAAAGGGAAAGTAACTGAACTAGAACCTTACAGGATTGTTGTTAAGGTAAAATTAATATTTATAAAGTACTTAGCACAGTGTCAGGCATATAATTACCACCCAATATATACTTACTTTCTCCTTTAGAAAGATCACTTTGGCAACTGAAAGGAAGATGAATTGGAGAAGAGAGTTAGAGAACAGCTAGCAGTATATTGTAATATTCCAGACGTGAAGTGATGAGGACCTCATTCCAGCATGGCAGCTGTTCTGAGTTGAGACAAAAGGTCAAAAATAAGAGATGTTGTAAAGGTAGAAATGACAAGGCTTGTTACAGATTGGATATATGGAGTGAAGGAAGGAAGGAGGAGACAAGGATGACACTGAGATTGAAAGTCTGGGTTTCAGGGAGGACGGAGGTGCCCTCAGTAGGAATTGGGACTCTTAGAAGAGAGAAAGTTGGGGAAAGATCAGTTCTGGGACAGCTAAGAGGTAGAGTAGACAGACATCTGGCCTAGAGTCAGAAAGAATTATCTTCCTGAGTTCAAATCTAGCCTCAGAAACTTACTAGTGTGACCCTGGGCATGGAATTAATCCTATTTACTTCAATTTCCTCATCTGTAAAATGAGCTGCAAAAGGAAATGGCAAACCACCTAGTATCTTTGTCAAGAAAACTGCAAAATGGAATCGTGAAGAGTCAGACATGAGTGAACAATAACAAAAAGAGGTCTGCTTGGGACAAGTTAAGTTTAAGATGTCTATGGGACATCCAGTTGGAGATGTCTAAAAGACAGGAATATGAAACTGAAATTCAGCCCTGGAGATCAGGTCTGAATAAATTGATCTAGGGTTCTCATAGTATGGCCTGAAGATGCCCAAGGCTCACTGAGACCCTTTCACACGGTTCACAAAGTCAAAACTATTTTCTGAATCATATTAAGACATCATTTACCAATTAAAATATTATTCCTTTTTCCAACATATGTGTATGAGTTCAGATTTTTTTCAAATACTTTAACCAAAATATCAAATTCATGCAAAAAACTGGCTGCAGAAGCAGATATGAGAATCTACCTGTCTTCTATTAAGTCAAAAATTAGAGATTTGCAAAAATACTAAAATCATTTGAAAAGCATGTTATATATGTTACCATACAATGGGTTGTTATTTTAAATAAATGTTGAAAATTTATCAGTTTTAATTATTAGTACAGTAAATATCAATAGATATAACTTAGCAGAACAAAAGTTCTTTGGGGCCCTCAGTAATTGTTGGAAATATAAAGGGGTTCTAAGACTGAAAAATTTGAAAATAATTGGTCTATTTTCAGAATACTGCTTAAGGCACTTAGGTATGCCTGATGTGCTCGTCTAGTCTCTCTCCCATACATTAGAAGTCATGTGGTTTTACCCTTTTGTTTTAATTCTTCTTTCACAACATGAGTAGTGTGGAAATTTTTTCAAAATGATTATATATGCATAACCTATATCAGACTGCTTGCCATCTTGAAGAAGGTAGAGGGAAGAAAGGGAGGGGAAAAAAAATGGAAATCAAAATCTTGTAAAAGTAAATCATGAGAGAGAGAGGGAGGGAGGGAGAGGGAGAAAGAGAGGGAGAGGGAGAAAGAAAGAAAGGAAGGAAGGAAGGAAAAAAAGAGAGAAAGAAAAAAGAAAGAAAGAAAAAAATCACTAAACTTTACATTAAAATCCCTAGTTTCCCATTGTCTTTGAAAAACACATGGTAATATATGTGTTCTATTGTATTTTTATTTATTTTGTTGAATATTTTGCAATTCTACTTTAATCTGATTCTGCCAGCAATGTGGCTCACAGCCACACATTTAACAACTCTGCTGTAATTCAAACTGCCTCTTGTCTAAATATAATAAAAATAACTCTGTCCAGAAGTATATGTATACATTTGATGCACATATTCTTTAGTCCAAAGAAAACAAAGTATTTTTTGCAACACATGCAATCATGACAGTAGGTGAGCAAAGTCCTCTGTCTTCTGTTCTGCTGCAATAAGCATTTTTGAGACTATTTAGCACATACTAAATGGATAGCACTCATCTAACAAAGCAGGAAACATGATGGAATTGGGTTCAGAAGACTTGGATTTGAATCTTGCCTCAGTGGTTGGTGAAGGTGGTAGTGGTGGTAATTTATCCATTCATTCTTCATTCTGGAAGAGGATCAATGACATCACGAAGATGATGTTTTGACTTGTAATTATCAAATGAGTTATTTGCAAAGAGCTTAGCACAATACCTGACACATCAAAAGTAATTAATAAATGGCTGTTCACATCCAATTCCCCATTTGTTACCCATTGGAACATCAACAAGTCACCTAACCTCTCAAAGTCTTAGTTTACTCCAATGAAAAATGGTGGCAATAATACCTGTACCACCTATATTCCAGCATTGTGAGAAAAGCAGTTTTCAATCTTAAAGCTTTGATATGAATCTCATAAGTTAATATGAGCATCATTATGAGGTTTCTTAAGAAAGACATGGTCTCTACTGTCCGGCAGTTTATTGTTGAGAAGATTAGTCACTCATCAGATAACACCTGTGGTCCAATTCTGGGTGCCCTATTTTAGAAAAAACATTTATAAGTTGGAATGAAACTTGCTAAGACAACTGGATGATGAGGGAACTAAAAGTCATTCCATATGATGATCAGTAAAAGAACCAGGGGATGTTAACTTAAAAAGAGAACACTTAGCTTCTCTTTCTTCCAATTGTGAAGAAGTGATTAGCCCTGAAAGTGGACCCAGAACCAATGGGGAAAGTAACAAGGAGGTGGATTTTGGCTCAGCAGGAAGAAAAGCTTACTAGCAAATAGACTTATCCCAAAATGAAATAGAATGGAATATCATGGCTCACCTGAGAGCTACCAGAATGGCATTAGTGACTACCTCAGCAATGATAGTGTCACTTCTCTAGCACCTATGGTAGCTTGGAAGGACAAAGAACATCTGTAACCATCCAGACTTGGAACTGTGTGAGCCAGTTTAGGGTTCACTCTAAGAGGGCTCCATTGACCTCAATAATGGTTTGCTGGTGTTCTTCAACAGTTAGACACTTCTGCCATCTAGTGGACAGAATGCTAGGATTAGATCCCTTGGGTTTACAAAACGGGAGGGATACACTAAGACCTCCTCTATGTGGAATAAGGGCAGAAGTAGCCCTATTTTATGTAATATAAGAAGTTTAATTTGTCTTTTTTTTTTTATAGCTTCTCTCCCTTCATTGTGGAGGTGGGGAGCTGGGCATGGAATGTTGCATGTATTGTCATACAGACTTGGTCTATGTGTTATTTACTGTTGCTGAACAGCTTTTTTCCCCTTCTCTTTTAAAAGTCTTTTTTTTTTTTTTTTTTTTTTTTTTAAGAAGGGATCACTCTCTGGGAACATGACAGGGACAGGAAATGTCTAGGAATAAAGATGATACAAAAATAAAAGACAAAAATATTTAGGTGAAAAAAAAGAAACATAAATTTGATGTTTTTGCTAATTTAACATGTTAAATATATGTTCCATGAGCTAAGGAAACTAAAGAAATAGTAAAAAGCAAAATGTGATAAGCTAATTTGAGAAGCACAGTTCACTACAGACCTGCATTATATAACAAGAGTCAGAAATAACAGAATTGAAGAATTATAGAACTGCAGAGTTAGAGGGGAACTCAGAACTTCTCTACAATATTTTCAGTTGTCATCCAGGTTTCATTTAAGAGTTCCAGTGTTTGGGAAAATTCATTATTCCATTGTCACCCTGAAGCAATCCATTTCATTTTGGGATAATTCTATTTACTAATAAGCTTTTCCTCATGCTGAGCCAAAATCCAATTCCCTGTTACTTCCTCTCATTGGTTCTAGATCTACTTTCTGGGTCAATCACTCCTTCAAATATTCAAAGAAAATTGCAATACTTCTCCTAAGTGTTCTCCTTTCCAAGTTAACATCACCTGCTTCTTCTACTGATCCCCATATGGGATGACTTTTAGTTCCTTCATCATCCTATTATCTTAGCAAGATGCATTCTAAGTTATAAATGTCCTTTCCAAAATGTGGGCATCCAGAATTGGACCACAGGTATCATCTAATGAGTGCAAGGGAGAAAGAAAAGGATGAGATTAAATGAGTTATCCAAGGTCCCAACAATATTTCCATTCTTTCATACTGTCTTTGAAACTAAGTGGTAGAAATAGAAATATAAAGGATGTGAATAAGAAATATTATGGAAAAATTAATGTGATTTATGACTGATTTTTAAGGACAGCAAAGAAAGGAATCAGAAATGACAAATAGCTTTCTAGACCAAGTAATGAGGACAAGGAAGTTTTAATAAAAATAAGGAAGTAAGAATAAAGAGTTGTTTATAAGGAAAGAAGATGACTGGGTTTTTGATCTATTGAGTATCAGGTTCTAGCAGAGAATTCAAGTGGAAACATCTAGTAGACTGTTGGAAATTAGGAGCCAGCTGAGACAACTGAAGAAGACAGAGATTAAGTGACTTGCCCTGTATCATATGATTAGTAAGTGTCTGAGGTCACATTTGAACTGAGGTCTTCTGATCCATTCAGTCATCTAGCTGTGTCTACTGGCTATATGATAACAGAAAAGACCTTCTCTGAGACAATACTACTTCTGCATCTGTGATGCTGACTTGCATTGATGAAAGGAATTTCAACACTGGAACTTCCCCATAACTAATGAAATAAGATATAGTTTCTCCTTTACCCCTTTATATACATACATAGGGAGAAGACAGTATTTATATACAAAATCTTTGCCAAGATGATAGTTCCATCCAAGGTGATAATTGAGATTGCCATAGGAGAGCTAAGAAAAAAGAAAATAAGACCCTCCCCATGAGTGAGAGAAGAAGTTTAATTATGGGCTTTTGAAAGAAGTGTTTTGTGATTGACAAATCAAAGATCAATCTCTAGAAAGAACATAGTTGGAAGAATTTTCTGTTCAGATCTTGCCCTTTCAGTCACGTATCTCAGCTTAGATGATGGCACAGTTGTAATGCTACACATAATGACATTCAGTTTCTATCACTTACCACCTCTCCCCCCTCCAACACCCAAGCAAGCATAATTTATTGCAACCTTCTTCTCAAATTACCTCAAAATACAGACACAGAAGGGGGGAACCTGAGGGAAACCACAGGGGTAGTAGGACAGAGTTCACCAGCAGTCAAACCACCATGTGAGATTTGGGGGAGGAGACGAAGATGAGGGATGGCCTCTTCAAAACCCAGCAAAGAGAATCCAGTTACATCATAGAAGGTTGAAACCACTTCAAAGTCATACAAAAGCTTACATATTGGCAGCCTGAATCCCACTAAGGATTGAAATGAAATACTACCTATTTCAACAGAACTGGAGCAATGATTCAAACAGTTTAATCCCTCCACATAGCCTCGGTTGGTGATCAGGGAGATCTGTCTCAGACCAACCCATTCAGCATATTTCATATATTTTGTCTTTATGGGTTTCCTTTTTTGGGAATGTTACATGAGATGATGGAAAACTGTAACGACCCCTTTTTACTAAAGAAAAAGAAAAGGGGTACATCTATACTTAGTCCTACCATGCCCAATGCCATTCTAGGATCTTTACACATTAGCCATAGAATCTGGTTTTCTGGAGAGCATGGTGGGAGAAATTTGGGGCAAAACTGGAAAATAAAGGTAAGTTTAAATAGGTGTTATTAGAATCATATCACTGATCCAATCACCTATAGCAAGGACTGAAAATAGTCTCCAAGAGCAAAATCTCAGGTCTCTATATTAAGACTGTGACAGAAAGACCCCTGCGCCAAAGAAAAACAACCACAAAACAATCAAAAATGAATGTTGCCAGATTGCAAATAATGAGCATGGTCTCAAAGAAGAGATATGAGAAAACATTTCCCCATCCCCACCCCACACTGCTTTGTAGAGGTAGGAGATCCATAATTGCATAAATCTTAAGATTTTTTTTCATTGTATTGATTTATTTTGCTGGGATTTTTCCTTTCCTCTTTTTCTTTAAAAAAGTATTTTTTTTTTTACATGAGATGTCTTTCTGAAGAGAGAAGGCATTAGGATGTGAGGGAAAATTTAGAGAATATAAAAAACAAAGCCATCAATAAAAATTTATTTTTAAAAAATCTAGATCATGCCATGAAACTGCTCCTAGTTTAGTGTTCAAGACTAGGACATCAGTTTTCAACCCTTCTGCTTAGAAAAACCTGAATGTCCTTGAGTCTTTCAGGGCCTCTGTTTCCTCATCTGTAAAATCTAAGCTACTTCCCAGATACCAGTCTGTCCTAAAGTTGTAATCCTCTATTCCAATGACCCTTTAAAGTCTGGTGTAGCTATAAGGGTGAGGATCAGGAAGACATTGATAGAATCATGAGTGCAAAGGGAATAAAGCACTTACAGCATCTGCCTAAAGTGACTTAAGCCAGGGGCTTTCCCTGTCTCACTCCCAGAAACATTGAATTAAATCCCATATATTTAGAAGAAAAAGAACAGCTGCTTTTAAAAAGAGATTGCAGGGAGTTGTAGCAAAATTCTTCACCCTTCAATTTCATCAAGTGCTAAAAATCCTGAGCCCATTCAATCCTGAATCATCAGCCAAGCACAATGCAAAGAGCAGATGTGGGTGAAGGTCTACCTCTCTGGGGGTCATCCCAGTGTGTCTGGGCCAAAGAGGAAAGGGAAAGTTTTACAAAGTAATGGACCTGATTCTTAAGAAATCCCCCTACAAGAAATGGTGGGGGAAAGGGGACAGATTCAAATTTAGGCCAGTGGTCAAAGAATGTCTTGCAAAAGGTTGTGAAATAATCAAACTTTGAATTTGGTTTTCTTCATAATTCCCTCTTTCTATATCAATCTCCTCCATCTTAAAAGATTTCCCCTTTAGCTTCTCCCTCTCATACCTACTTCCTTCATGTAGTCCTCTGCATTGAAGAGAAAAATCAGATATGGAGACAGAAATTTAGGAGTCCTAAAGAGTATTTGTAAAATACTGACTTTGAGTGAATATAGATCTTTAAATTACTTTAAACTACGGTACTTTTGTCTCTGCAAGTTGGAGACATGTGAATCTATAGACAGTCATATATAGAGAAGCTATGATTGAAGCTATGAGAGAGGATGAAACTCCCCCCTCTCTACTCCCTCACTCCCATCACTGTCTGCCCTCCCCAGTAGTTTGGAAAAGTTTCAAATATCCTAGGCCTCTCTATGGGTCAGAACTTCCCTGCTTTGTATTCCTTTTCCTCTCAGATGGTTGTCACACTGAAAAGCTATCTGAAGAATTCATAGAATCTTAGTTCTAGTAGCAATCTTAGAGATAATTTACTTCAGCCCCTCCTTTTGCAGATAAGGAAACCGAGGTAAAGGAAGGCTAAATCACTTAGCCAAGGTCATATAGCTAGCTTATAGCAGAATAAGTATCTCCTTTATCTCCTAATTCCCAATTTAGATTTTTTTCTCACTGTAATGCAGCAAATTAATCCTCACAAAAGTAATGATTGTAGAATATAAGCTCCTTGAGGACAGGAACTGTTTCATTTTTGGTTTTGTATACCTGTATGCTTTTGTATGTACCTTGCTCAAAATGGGCAGCTAGGTAGTACCTGAAGTCAAGAAGTTTCATCTTCCTGAATTCAAATCTGGCCTCAGCCACTTACTAGCCATGTGACCCTGGGCAACTCACGTTACCAGATTTGTCACAGTTTCCTCATCTGTAAAATGATGTGGAAAAAGAAAGATCTCCAGGGTTTTTGCCAAGAAAACCCTAAATGGGATCACAAAGAGTCAAACATGACTGAACAACAACAAAATCACATTATAAAAAGCATTTACCTAAAAAAAAAAAAAAAAAAAAAAAAAAAAAAAATCACTTTCAAATGTAGTCCCAACCTATCTTTCCAAGTTCAGTAAACATTATTCCCACTCCCATGCTTTTCAATATAGTCCAATTGACCTTCTCTCTGTTCCTCACACCCAAATGTTCATTTCCTGTCATAATATCTTTGTGCTGGCTGTCCCACAAACCTGGAATGTATCCCTTCCTCACCCCCACCTCATAGAAACCCTTTTATTCTTTAAAATATATGGAGTCTTTTCTAATCCACCCAAATATCTAATTCCTCTTTCTTCCTGGTATTTAATTACTTTGTAATATGAATATGAATATGAAGCAATTTATATTCTGAATTAATGATATGTTGGCCACAGAATTACTTCACTGGATTTGCCGTATTTCAGTACAATACTGAACTTCTTCACAAGGGTTTTCTTCATTGAAAAGCAAATGTAATTGCTTATTTTCTCCTAATTTCCAAATCCTTGACTACTTTAAATTTTTTTTAATACCCTGAAATTGGTTGACTCTTGAAAGTGTACCATGAAGTCCTCATTTTCCTACCTTCTTGTATAAAATGTTAATATTTGCTTATTTTTATATTAAAGTGGAGTAATTGTTCCATGAATCCCTATAGTTGTCTCTATCCACATGTTATTTTTCCCAAACTACATATAGTTCCAGTAGGGAATAGTTGTTGGATGTTATTCTATACACAATAGTGAAAGAGCAGAACCAAGAAAGAATTGTGTATAGTATAACAACATTGCTTTAAGTACAACTTTGAGTTACTAAATCATTTTGACTAATACAAACACCCAAATTAACTACAAAGGACATATGACGGAAAACTCTATCTATATCCAGAGAGAGAACTAATAAAGAGAAGTATATGTAGAATGGCTTTTACATATATATGCATATTTATTCTAATAGTAGTCATGGGGGGAGGAAGGAGTTAGAGAAAAAAAGTTACATTAAACTTTATTAAATATTTAAAGAGAATAGCAAGTTATGCATATTAGATTTGCAGTTTCCTATGTAATCATCTCTTTTTCTATTCTACTATGTTAATGGAAATGCTTATTTTATTTCTTAAGTTCAGAATAAAATAAATAAAACTTTTAAAAGAGATTAAGCATTTCAAACAATTAGAATCTTAGAGATAATCTTGTCCAGTTCCAGCCCAATGGATGACTTTTAATTAAAGAGGAGGAAGAGAAGAGAGGAGACATTAACTAGTAATGTCAAACTAGTTTAATTTCATAAAAAGAGACTACTCATCTAAAAAGTGGCACTTGGAACTAAACAAAAGAGTACAGAATTATACAACTAAGATGAATTGCCAGGGGAGTAGCACCTCCCTCCTTCTGAATGTTTTGTTACTGCAGAATACAATTGCTTTAGGTTTTCTGGCAACCAGATCACTCTTTGATTCATATGATTCATATGAACTTGCAGTCAACTAGAACTCCCATACTTTTCCACATGAACTGCTATCAGGTCATGCGTGTGTCTCTCCTCACCTCTCTCTGATTTTTCCCAATGGGAAAGGAATTTACATTTATTCTTATTAAGTTTCAATGTGTTTATTTGCCTTATCTACCTAGCCTTTCCAGATTGTCTTGGATTCTGATTCTGTCATCAAACATGTTAATTATCCCCTGGCTATAGTGGAAAAAATACTAGATTTAGATTAAGAGAACTGAACTTAATTTCCTGCTCTGATACTATTCCATAATGGAGACAGTATAATATAGTGAATATCAGAAAAATCTGAATTCAAATTCCATCTCAGACACTCACTCACTCATTGTGTGACCCTTTCTAAACTTGCTCATTTAATTCATATATAAGATGAGAATGTTGGACTAGATGACCTATAAGGTTCCTTCCAGCTCTAAATCTATAATCCTATGAACTTTATGACCTTGGATAAAATACTTGACCTCTAGGGACCTCAGTTTCCTTGGTGGATTAAATGTACTCTTCAACTCTAAGTGGTATAATCCTTCAACAAACATTTAAGGAACTTTATACATATATATATGCATGGATAGTTTCCAACATTTACCCTTGCAAAACCTTGTGTTTCAAATTTTTTTCTCTCTCCCTTCCCCCATTCCCTCCCCTAGACAAAAAGTAATCCAATATAAAAAATTTAAGGATTATAATAGACATCAAGTTCTTATTCCCTCATTTTATAATTAAAGAAGAAATGGAGAGCAACTAGGTGACTTGCCTAGAGTCACACAGTTCAGTTCATTTATTAAGCACCTATTATATATAACACATATTTATATATATATATATATATATATATACTCTCATTGGAGTCCTTACTTTATGCATTCAATATTATGGTGAATATGCCCACTGTTTACTTTATCATTTTAATATTCTAGTTTCCATATGAATAAAGAACTGGACTTTGACTCCATTTCGAGTCACCTTATGGTGAGAAAGCAGTTACTTCATTTTATTTTTTAGGCTTTACTGCCCTCCTGTGGTCATTGCAAAATATTACCTTCAGCTCATTTTTTAAAAGTCTTCATGTTACATACAGCTTAATTCCATAATTAACTGAAAGCACTAAGCTGCATTCTTTTTTAGGGAGAAACCTACTGGCCCAAAAGCAATTTAAGTAATCTTTGCTGAAAAGAATTATGGTTGCAATAGTTCATACTTCTTGTAAATAGTGAATATTCAATAAGAAAGTAGCTATTATGTATGCCAGAAGTGGTTATATAATTTTCATATTTATGATGCCTAGAAGAAGGAACATACCTATCATTGCCATAAGGAAAGGAGGAAATCAATATAAGTAAGGGAAATGAAGGTACAGAGAAATGAAGGGGAATGGAGATACGATTTGCCCCAGATAGAGAATTGAAATCAGTAAGATCTTATTTCTAGATGCTAGATACTTGATCATACTCTTATGAGTTGGCTTTGTAGGAATGAATACCTTCTGCTTATCCTAAAGCCACTCCCAGCCTCTTGCCATAGTGTGAATCCCTACATTAGAACCCCACAAGCATCCTACAGCAAGCCTCATTTCAACATCTCCAAAAAGTAACTGAGAAAAGACTAATAGTAATACCTCCTCATTTTCACCAGTTTCACTAGTTCACACACTCCAATAGTTGCAAACTCTGCCTTAGTTGGAGGCATAAACAAGCATAACTCCAAGCTGATAGAAAAAACTAGCAAGCTCTATCCCATTATGTTCTAATAGAAATTCAAAATAGAGGTTTTGACTGTCTGGAAAAAATTTTCAAGATTGATGATCCATCCCTCATCATTTGCACTAAAGACAAGTGGAAGATGGAATACAAATGCTTGGTGGAGGATTTAGGTGAGGTGAAAGAAGAATTTTCCTGGCAGAGAAGGTTACTGAAGAGCATATTATGTAATATTCTCATGGAGGCAATTTATGATCTGTCATTTATCTAGATTTAATACTATAGAATGTTCAAGCTAGAAGGTGATAGCAGGATTGCCTAGCTGTAGAGGAATGAGCTAACTAGGGCTCTTCATGACTCATTCTCTTCTTAATTCTGAGACATTTAAAGATTCTTCTCCAAAAAAAGATATTAGCCTTCTCTAAGGAACAGAACATAATGGCTCTATATTCAGTCATACTCTCTAAATACTCAGTCATCATTCATTGATTGTCAACAAGACCTTGGCAAAAATGTGGGGAGAGACAATTGAAAGATGGGACTGCTATTGTTCTGTAAAAAAGGAATTTGGGGCTGCCACTGATAGTGCTCTGGTTGTCCCTAGCAAGAAGTAGAAAAGGACTGAAATTGTCGGCTTGTATATACAACCTCCTTTGTTTAGTTTTTAAGGCTTTCACAAACTAGTCTCAACCTATCTTCTCAGCCTTGTTACATATATTATGTCCATTCTTATAATCTACAATTCAGTCAAATGTGTGTTCTCTGTGTTCTCTGTATTCCTCACTTACTTTGGGCTTTTGCATAGCCATCCACAACCTTGAATAAAACCTTCTCTCCACTACCAATTCACAGAATCTTTCACTTTCATGGTAACTCAAGTCAGCTCAAGAATCATTCTACACAAAGCTTTTTTCTGAGGCCTGGAAATGCTAGTGCCCTCCTTTCCTAACTACTCTGTAATTAATGACCTTGTATTTATTCTGCATTGATTTATTCTGTTTATATACGTAAGTATATATACAGAGAGACTACATTGAAAGGCAGCTCCACAGCCAGAAAGAGCAAGGTTTAAGTTCTATTCTTACCTATAATGCATATGTGGCTCTAGGCAAATGGCTTAACCTCTTAGTGCTCTAAGAAACACCTTAAAATGATAAATTGTAAAGAAGATAACCATTCTGAGTGTGGCTCACAACACAGCATTTTTTACTCGCTTTGTTGTTGTTTGCTTGCATTTTATTTCTTTCTCATTTTTTTCTGGTCTGATTTGATTTTTCTTGTGCAGCAAGATAATTGTGTAAATATGTATGCATATATTGGATTTAACATATATTTCTACCAAAAAAAAAAAAAGAAGAAGATACCCACTGGCATTGATAGAAGTATGTTACTGATGAAATCATGAGGCTAATTCCTAGATACTTATATATGTATATGTTATTTCCCCTGATGGAATATAAGTTTTTTGAGAATAGGTGTATGTAAATGTAAAACATTTCCATATTAGTCACTTTGTACAAGAAGACTCAAATTAAAAAAAAAAAAGAAAGAATGAAAGAAAGAAAGAAAAAGTGAAAAACCTCATGGTTCCATCTTTATTCAGACATATCCGTTCTTTCTCTGGAGGCAGATAATATGTTCGGTTCATCATTAGATTTTTGGGATTCTCTTGGATCCCATTGTTGAGAAAAAAATAAATCATTCCCAGAGCTCCAGTGGCAACTGGAGTACATAAGTATAATGTACTTATACATTACTTTTTTTTTTGCACCTGACACATAGTAGGTAGACTCAATAAGAATCTGTTAATTGTTTGCCACATGCAATAGCTCCAAATACAACTCTAACTTAAATAACAAGCATATCTAATTCACCACTAATCCTAGACATCTTATACCATTTTAGCAAACTTTTATGTGCCTAGCATGTACAGAGCCCTATGCTGGAGGGTTGTTGTTTGTTCTCTGTTTTTGAAGACCAGTGAGGGTCATGTATTGATTTGCACATGAATTGGATTTAAGTGAGGCTGTTGTTTGTCCTTTGTTCTCAAAGGGGACTACGGGATGCCATGGCATGCAAATGGACTGAATTTTAGTGAGGGAGGGCTGTTCAAGGTCACCTGCCTCACTTTCCCCTCCAGAGTCATCTGGGTCCAGTGGCCAGATATAGATCAGGATGACTGCATATGGCCCTGGATGACATAGGACATCTTGGCCTTTTTTAAGTTAGGGTCTTCCACAGGTATCAGTTTGACTGAGGCTGCACCCATTCAGTGACTAAGCAATTGAAGCAAAGAATCTCCTCTTTCACCTAGTCCAAAAAAAAATCTAAATCATCAAACTCCAGTGGCAAGACAAAAGCCCAGGATGCAATGAATGACCTTGGCTTCTTTGATAATTGACCAAGCTCTAAGCAACATAACCAATGGAATAAATTGTTCTCATCTTCCCATTCCATCAGGGAAAGTCTCCAACATGATTGGGGTAGATGTTCCCCTAACTCATCAATAGGTTTTAGAATTGTCCGTTACCCTCAACCTGGTTTGGTCTATCTGCCAAGTAAATTTTACTGAGGTATGGCCACTGTGCATGCTATAACTTCTTGGAGCCACAGGTGAGAATTGAGTGACCAGCTGCATAGCAACAGTGAATAAGCAGCCCTGAAAAGGGATCACAACTCCTCACATCAGAGGTGCTAGTCCTGCAGAACACTCTATGTATCCCACTGGAAGGTAGAAGAGCTATAAAGTTCAGATAAGAACCTGACCTCAAGAAACATCATATAAAAGACACTAAAACTCATATTCAAGTAACT
>JAJPUD010020727.1:0-24166 GCA_023553655.1 Myrmecobius fasciatus | reverse complement strand
CAAGACAACTTCCCCCATCATGTCCAGCACAGAGCAGGGGCTTAATAAATGTTTCTTCCTATCTTGATTAGGTAATTAAACATTATAGAGACCAATTTATATTATGCTATTTCTACTTTGATAATGATCTATTTTTAACAACACAGATTTGGCTCCTCAAAAAGACTAATATAAAAATAAAAGCATGAATCCTGGAACCTTTAGGTTCACTAGCTCTCTCTCTAAGAAGCACATCAAAGGGTCTTTTTTTGATCTTTCACTTTTCACTCTTTTCCAAACTTCCTGTGTCTATTAAATCAAAATGATGAGCTTATCAAAAATCAAAATGCATGCTTCCTATCCACAGTGTCTATTCTGTTTCCTTTGTCATTAATTCTTCTTGTTATTTTCCTCCAACAAGCACTTTCTTTCTTCTCTTCTTTCCTATCACTGCATTTGCCAGAAAAAAAGAGTAATTTTTGATAGTATAATGTAGATGTAATATTATTAAATTAAATATTATTAAAATGTGAGTTCTATGAGAGATATATGCTTATAGTAAGTATATATATATATACAGCATATAGTATAGTACATAGAATATACCACTATACATATAATAAGTAATACTATTACATATATACTGATCAATAGATAATTGTTTTTTCTTTTTGAACTGAAGGGGAAAATATACACATTTGCTATATAGTATACCTATTATCCAAAAATCAAAGAAAGTAAGACAATAAGGTAATAGAAATTTTTTTAATCTACAGAGAAAATTATGAAGATTACCAAATATAGCACTGAGGGATTGTCATATACTTAGGAAGTAAGATTAACAACAATGGAGACCAGGTATGTTTTTAAAATATTCTCTTTGGCAAGGAAGACAGTATAATGTAATGTAGAGGAAGTAATCCTCAGACTCGGGAAGTCTGATACAAGTCCTGCCTTTGACATATGATGGTAGCATAACTGTGGGAAAGTCATTTAATCTCCCAATTGAGCAATGCTCAACAGCCATAAATTGCAAAGAAGATACTAATTTTCATTAAAGAAAAATTATAAGAGAAGTTACTTGCTGGAAATTCCATATTTGTATAAAAAGAACTACTAATAATAATATTATTTTAATCAAAATATGATGCCTAAAAGTACGTTAAAGTTGTTCAAAGGATTCCATACTCATTTATTTCTAAAATATACAAAACATTGGATAACAGCTTTCTGGGAAACACTTTGCCTAAATGATCTTTTTGTCTCTATCACAGAAGTATGATGAACAATCACACACTGGTTAAAGAATTCATTCTGATAGGATTTCCTGTTGGCCCTGACATGAGAATGTTTCTCCTTGGGCTCTTCTCTCTGCTATATGCCTTCACCCTAATGGGGAATGGAGTAATCCTAGCACTCATCTCTCTGAAGACAAAATTTCACACCCCCATGTATTTCTTCCTTTCACACTTGGCAATAGTTGACATTTCATATGCTTGTAACACTGTGCCTCAGTTGCTAGCAAACCTGCTGGACCCAGTCAAACCCATCTCATATGTTGGGTGCCTTACTCAGACTTTTCTCTTTTTGACTTTTGCCCTCACAGAATGTCTTCTCTTAGTAGTAATGTCTTATGATCGCTATGTAGCAATCTGCTACCCCCTCAGATATTCTGTCATCATGAATTGGAGAATGTGTATCACTCTAACACTCACCTCCTGGGCCCTTGGGTTCCTTCTGTCCTTGGCCCACCTAATTTTATTGCTGCCATTGCCTTTCTGTGGTCCCCAAAAAATCAATCACTTTTTTTGTGAAATCTTAGCTATTCTCAAACTTGCCTGTGCTGACACTCATATCAATGAGATCTTGGTCTTAGCTGGGGCTGCTTCTGTGTTGGTGGGACCCCTTTCTTCAATTGTAATTTCCTACATGAGAATCATCTATGCAGTCTTGCATATCCAGTCAAGAGAAGGCAGACAGAAAGCTTTTTCTACCTGCTCCTCCCATCTCTGTGTAGTAGGACTCTTCTATGGCACTGCCATCATTATGTACATTGGACCCAAACATGGGAATCCCAAGGAGCAAAAGAAATATCTTCTTCTATTCCATAGCCTATTTAACCCCATGTTGAATCCCCTTATTTATAGTCTAAGGAACAATGAAGTAATGGGTGCCTTAAAGAGAGTGTTAGGGAAAGGAAGACCATTCTAAAAGATTTAATAGTTAGAATTCAATAAGTATGACTATATTCTGATAAGAGTTATAACAGTAACCTGAAATCTGATTTCATATTGCTTTAATAAAAAATAAAGTAGAATCTAGTTATTATTTTATAATATGAGGAATATGGACTGGATGACCTCTGAGATCCCTTTCAGCTCAAAATCAATTAGCCTGTGAGTCTTTCAAAGTATATATATTTCGCTTATCTTTTTTAATAGTCTGTAGAAAATTTCTAAGGTATCAAAGTGTCAAAGGATAGATGAAATACTTCTATTTAGGTGTTTGTAATCAAGATCCAATCAAAATTTTGAGTTTGGGAGTTTTAAACAATGAAGTCATAATCTTTTGAATAATGATGTGGGAAATCATTCAAGGCTACACTGACAGTCTACAGCCTGAAAGGAAATCCCAAGACATGACTACCATGCTACAAAAACATTACGGAAATATAAAGTAAACGAGAACAACATTGGAATTGGTCTTTTTAGAGAGGTGGACAGGTGGGGGTGTTGTTTGGAGGTAGGGCTAATGTTGCATTATTGTACTTAGAATAAAGCCACTGTTTGTTCAAAATATGTATAAAACACTTATGGTGGCAAAAATTGAAAAGTGAGGAGATACCCATCAACTAGGAAATGGGTCAATAAATTGTGATGTGATTGTGATGGAATAATTATGTGCAATAAGAAATGATGAGCAGGATGGTTTCAGAAAAATCTGGGAAGACTTATAGGAACTCATATGACTGAGCAGAACCAGGAGAACACTATAAATAGTAATCATGTTGTAAAAGGTTTTGCTATTCTAATCAAGGCAGTGATCCAAAGGATTTCTAAAAGATCCATGATGAAAATGCAATTTATCTCCAGAAAGAGAAAACTTTTGAACTATTAGTACCTTTTAAATTAAACTTTTTTAGAACTTTCTCTATTTTTCTTTTTTTCCTGTGTTTTTCTTTGTAACATATCTAATATGGAAATGTTTTATGTTTTGCATGATGTCACATATATAATTGATATCAAATTGCTTACCTTCTCAAGGAGGATGTAGAATTTAGAAAGAATTTAGAACTCAAAATCATTAAATAATGAATGTTAGAAATTTTATATGTAATTGCAAAATATTGAATGAAATAAATAGAAGATACATAATTTAAAAACTATTTTCACCACCTCCCTAGAATGGACTTTACTAATGACTCTATTGTTAACATTGTTAAATCTATTATGTAAAAAGTTACATGCTTTTCCCATTTCATCAAGTCTATTTTGTAAGGAGTTATTTGCTTTTTACATTTCACTAAGTCTACTTTTTAAGGAGTTTTCTTTGGATAATTTCTATGTTTTCTTTTCCAAACCCTCTTGCAAAGTTCTCATTTCCTTTCCCCATTTTTCTTCTAACTCTCTTTTAAGATCCCTTTTGAATTCTTCCAAGAGAGCATTGTGAGATGGGGACCAATTCATATAACCTTTTGGGGTTTCATCTGGAGATGATCTGCTTATAGCATCCTCAGGGTTTGAAGTCTGTTCTCTTTCTCCATAAAAACTATCTGTGGTTAGAGTTCTTTTTGTTTTTTGTTTTTTGCTCATTTTTTAAAAGGTTGAGGTCTGTTTAGGGCAAAGGGGAGATTGTTCATGCATCCTCTACAAGTGACAGTGGATGTATCAGGTTGGTACTAACTTCTAGTGTTAGGTGGGTGTAGCCAGGTCCCAAATTATTCTGGGTTCAGGGGCTCATTATTTGCCTTTTGTATTTGTGTTGGATGTCTTACAGCTTATCTGCTGATCTACTGTTTTGCAACCAGGATATAGTAGTCAACACTGCTGTAGATTCTTCCAGTTATATTCCCCAGCTCATGGGACTCCATACCACTCTGAGCCCCTGAGCTTCTCTGAGTTTAGCCCCTCCCTCCATGCCCAATTAAAACAAATCTTTTCTGAAATTCTTCTCAAATATCTTCTGCTGGAAATTTGTTACACTACAAATATTTGTGGGTTCTGTCACTCTAAAATCAATGCACAGGCTTGATTTGGCATTGATCTGAGGGAGATCAAGGAGAACTCATAGAAAGATGTATCTCCTCTCCACAGTCTTGGCTCTGTCCCATTGGTGAATTTCCTAAGTGCTGTCTGCATTTGGTCAATTATATTTTTTATGGAATTGTTTTCTTCAGTGAATTTTTGTTCTTCCTTTTCTAAGCTGTTGGCTCTCACGTATACATCTCATTTCTTTTCCAATTTTTCTTCTTTCATTTGACCTTAAAAATATTTTTTTGAGTTCTTCCAAGACTTTTTGGGCTTGAAACCAATTCATATTTCCCTTTGAAGTTTCATATGTAGGTATTTTGTCCTCTTCAGAGTTGATGTTTTGATCTTGCCTGTCACCACATTAGTTTTTTTGACCAAGGTTCTTTTTAATGTCTTGCTCATTTTTGCCTATTTCATGGTTTTTATTGATGAGTTCTCCTCCTGGGGTACAGAAGGTGCTGCCCTAAGCTTCTTGTGTGGGGTTACTGGCTTTGAACACTGGAACCTCATGTGGCAGTTTGTCTTCTGATTTGTCCTATTGATCCACAGATGAGGTTTTTCTTGTTGATAATCTGTACCCTCCCTGGTCATCATCTGTGCTAGGTTGTATTCCCTTTTCATCCAACTGAGAATCACCTTTCTTGAGGTCCTCCCAAGTTATCTTAAATTGGAAAATTGTTACACTCTGTCTTTGTGTAGGTCTGTCACTCCAGAATTTCTTCAGAAAATTGATTTAAAGTTGTTTCTGAGGGAAATGGATGACAGCTTAAGCAACTTAATGGTTTCTCTCTGCCATCTGGACTCTGCCCACTGGAATTTTTTCACATCTTTTAAAATTGAATTCAGTTTCTGGTGCACAAGGGACACTGTCCCAAGCTTCTTACACAGGAATACAGGATCCTGACCCTTAGCCTGTTCCTTTGGGCTCTCTAGGCCTTATGACTTTCTTGCTGCACTGGAGATTGGAGGCCTCAGAGTTGGCCTGCTGCGTCATTGGCATATCATTGGCATTCTTTGTTGGGGTATCAGAATCTCAGATGTTGATCTGTGCTGGAATTACAGGCCTTATGCTGGTTTACCTGAGCTACGCTTGTGCTGAGCTGCTCTTCTTTTTTATACAGATAAAACAAACTTTTCCTGCAATCTTTCTAAATTATCTCTCTTCCTTCTTTTTTGGGTTCTACTGATCCAGAATTTGTTTTGAGGCATTATTTAAAATTGTGTGAAGGGAAATTTTGAAGAGCTCAGGCATGTTCCAACTTTTTCTCAACCATCTTGGCTTTGTTTCCAAGGAAGATCCTTAAAAAGATTTGGGAATACTTCAAGAGGAAGAAATACTTCAAGAAATTGCTGGGTAAGCCAATTTATCAAGTGCTTCTTCAATCATTCAACAGATTTTTTTTCCATTTCCTTACAAGTCACTGTTTGGGAAGGCAGTAATTCAATGGAAATTATTCTGAACTATAATTTCTTTTTTTATTAAAGGTTTTATTTTATTTTCAAAGCATATATATATGTATATATATATGGATAATTTTTTAACATTGACCCTTGCAAAACCTTGTGCTCCGAATTTTTCTCTTCCTTCCCTACATCCCCTCCCCTAGGTGACAAGTAATCAAATATATATTAAACATGTTAAAATATGTTACATCCAATATTTATATACATATTTATACAATTATCATGCTATACAAGAAAAATCAGATCAAAAAGAAAGCAAAATGCAAGCAAATAACAATAAAAAGAGTGAAAATGCTATGTTCTGATCCACACTCAGTTTTCACAGTTCTCTCTCTGGATGTAGATGTCTCTCTTCATCACAAGATCATTGGAACTGGCTTCAATCATCTCATTGTTGAAAAGAGCCTCACCTATCAGAATTGATCTTCATTTAATAATGCTGTTGCCCTATACAATGATCTCCTGGTTCTGCTCATTTCATTTAGTATCATAAACTATAACTTCTAAAGGCAAAGAGTTCTGTTTTAAAGAGTTTGTCATGTTATTTTATAACTCCTGTCTAAAAAAATACCTCAGGCATTCTAAGATTATTGATATACATTATGAATTATTTTTATTTCTGCATCTTTTCTTTTTTGTGGTAGGAGAAAAGAGATATAAAAATCATAATACTGGTTGCAAGTGATAGAAAAAGTATCTGAATTCATTTCCTTCTAATTCTATTTGGATGCATTTGGAAGAAAAAGAATAAATGTTGGGGATTTGGTTTTTATTCTAATGTTCACAATTCATTCTTTCATTTTGTCAAGAAATAACACATGATCTCTTTGAAACAGAGATTTTTAACCTTTTTGAGTGTCATGGAAAGATGTTTCTTGAACAAAGATTGTCACATTATTGGCACCTGCAACAACAAATTGTTTTTAGAAAATAAATGAGGGTGATGTTTGAAATAAAAAAGCCAAGAATGAGATTTAAAATTTGATGTCATTTAAATAACCCAACTACATTACTGCTACTAGCCCCATTGTTACCATTTTAACATCAAAGAATTCATTTTTCATCCATAATTCTAAGGTGCTAGCCTAATTATGTTAAGCAATAATTATGAACTAATTATGATAATAACTGACATTTTATAGCACATTAAAGTTGCAGAAACATTTTTAGTAAATGAACCAGACACAGACTTTATCATCAAGGTATTGCTATCAGAAATGACAATTGAATACAAATAAATTTATAGAAGGACAAAGTAAGGGTCAAGCACACAATTATCAGTTGGAATAAATATAGCTTTAAATAATCTATGACAGGTTTGCAAATTGTTATGTGTTCTTGAACTTTTTTTCACCTTAACTTTTGGCTTCTATAATTCCTGAGGCGCAAAAGTATACTCTAGCTATCCATTTGTCTTTTTTCCCACCAATTCCCCTCAGATCAACTGAGCTAGATTATTTTTACTATTGGAGACTGCTTTAAGAAACATCCAGAAATGGACAAGAGTTCACAAAGCTCCTGACATTATTGCTCACCAGAAAGAGAAAGACGTGTAGTCTTTACTAAAATTTCTTTTGAGTAAGAAAAATGCATTATCCTTATAAAGTATATGTTAAACTCACATAATTTACATGTAGTTTAAATTATATTTTATTTACAGCGAATAAAAATGTAAATATATGCATACTTTATTATTAGGAGTCATCATCTCCCAGCACACATTCCAACTCAGCTGCACATTAGATAGGCACATTCTAGCTCTGACCCACAAGAACTCTATTTCTTTAATTATCAAATCTAGCATTGCTCTATTTGGCCAAAATCCCCTATCATCATTCCAACTCTCCCTTTGCCTAACCTCTCCTAAATCTAATCTTTATCCCAATCAAGACCTCTATTTATTACATTTGTTATGGCTTCATATTTCTCCCTTATTAATCTGGACCCACTATTAGCCATATAAATCCTATATTTTCCTTTGCATTCACTCCTATCACCACTCATTTCTTGACAAAATTCAGCTCTGGATTATTTCTCCCTTCCTAGCCTCCATTCTCTTCTTCCACTCCTACTCATAGGCTGCTCAGTGAAGGAGGAATTCCTATAACCATGTTAATCAGGTACATTATAAATTCATGTTAGCCAACTTAACTGAGCCTTCATTGTGACTAGTCAGTCCTTTTATCCCTCCTAAATTCCTTCCCTCTCTTATTATCTACAAATTTTTCTCCAAACTTTTTCTTCTATCCATAAGTCTTTTATAACCATTTCTATCCATCTCACCCTCAATCATGGCTAGCTTATTACTTCATGGAGAAAATGAAACCATCGAACATGACCTTGCTTATTCATTCTATTCCCAGAAACAGAAATATCTAAATCTGACTTTGGGAGATAAGTATAATGATATAATGCAGAAGTTTATGGTTGTCATTCCATTTTATTCAGTGAATGCATGTAGAATGACATGATCATTAATGTAGTTCATATCAACTTCATGCTGCAATTCATATTATACAATTAGACAACTTTGTAGACAATGGTCCTATAGTTGTGTTCTATCATTCCTGGAATATATTCCTTTCTCATCTGTTCCTCTTAGAATCCCTAGTTTCTTTCAAGTCTTGCCTCAACTGCCACCACAAAGATGAAGCCTGTCCAAATACTTTCAATGATTGATGCCCTTCATTCTCTTCCCATCTCCCCATACTGATATTGCCACATAGTGCAATGGAAAAAGGCAAAAACCTGCTTCCAATGTCACCTCAGATACTTGCTTACTACCCATGTAACCTTAGGCTAGTCCTTTTCCCTCTTAAGAATTCAATTTCTTCATCTCTCATATGAGAAGGTTGGTTTGTATGGCTTCTGGTATCTATTCTGGGCCTACATCTATGATCTCTTTTCTTTCCTCCTAAAATGTAAGGTCTCTAAGATCAGAGCCTCGTAATTCTCCTTGCCCTACTGTGAGGTAATATATGGAAATGGTTTCAGGTCTTGATTAGTGTATAATTTCAGAGACCTTCATTCCTCATCAAACTCTGGTCTAGTTCCCAGCCCAAGTTCAGAAAATTTTTAAAAGGAGGTTTAAGTACAAGGTAAAATCAATGGAACTAGCTTCATGGGATTTTTCATGCTTCTAGTGATACCCCTTTCCTCTTTTATATGGCCTTTCTGCCTGAATAGATCTAAAGGTGTATTTGTGAACTGTCATTTGTTTCCTTAGGAATATTATTGTGTATATTATTACTCTTATGCAACATTTACCCTGGCTGGTAACCATCTTATTACGTCCATGTTTAGATTTGAGTACTAAGGTGGGTGGCTAGTAGGTATAGATTAGCCAATTGCCTGATGATGCAGAGAAAAATGTCTAATGCCACTGAACAGTCTCCATCAGTATGCTTTCTGCCAAACTTAACAGTTGAGAATCAATTCAGTTAGCCAGCCTAAAGTAGTTTTTAGAAGGGGAAATTAAGTAAGATTGCAAAAGAAACAACTCAAAAATATTCCTACATATGTCTCTAATTCATGCTTCCACAGATGTATATAAAGTGCAAGAGGACAATCTATTTGAGCTTAGATAGTACTTATGATAAAGCATAACTTGACTTCTGGGTGCTCATCTCCTGATGAGTCATGGATTTCCATTCCACTGAAATCCAGACATTGTTGTTAAATGATATTAGAAGCCACTAATAACATTATGGGAAGATAGGAAATTTAGCATCTTCCTGACATTTTGAAGCACACAAAGTCCTCCTTTGACTAATGGAAGTCAGTCATTTGCCCTATCAAATGGTTCTTCCTAAGGGGTTTCATATAACTAGCTCCTAGTTTACCATTCATTTGAATTCTTCAATTTCACTAAGTTGATGGAATTTTTCTAGTTTCACATAGTTTTCTGGGTAAGTAGTCGGGCACAGTTTTAACTGTGAAAACATTTTACAAATAAAATCATTTCAAATGTACTGAAAACATTTAACTCTTAACAAGACCTGCAGTAATAACTAATCATAATTATAATTTACCCTTAAAGGGTTATTGTAGTGCTCAATTAAGACAAATGATATAATATTGGTAATTTAGCACTGTGCCTAACACCCAGCAGCTGCTTTTAAAATACTTTTTCTATGCAAAATGGATCATTTTAATTATATTAACTCATATCTTCCTGACTTCAGGACTAGTGTTCTGTACATCTAGCTGCCCTGAAGCAAATATTTATTACTGAGCATGACAACATAAGCTCAATATAAATGTTACATTGTGATTATCTCTTTGGGTATACACATATACACATATACAGAGAATTTGAAGATAAATCACAAATTTAAAAACTATCAAAATTAGTCTCTAGAATTATTTAGTCACATATAGAGAGAAAGCAGACAACTGATTTATGCTCAGATTATGCAATAATACCAAAAATGCTAATGAATTGTAATTAATTATGAGCAAGTCACATGTTTTGGGATTGTTTTTTCTTTCCCAACACTCTTTTCAGAGTGCCTTTCACCTCTACATTTCTCAGGCTATAGATCAGGGGATTCATCATAGAGTTAATGAGGCTATAAAATAGGGAGAGGATTTTCTGCTGCTCCTCAGGATGGCTGGTTTGGGGAGTCATATATATTATGATGGCACTGCCAAAGAAGAGCCCAACTACACAGAGGAGAGAGGAACAGGTGAAAAAATGCTTTCTTTCTTCCTACTCCAGACTGGATCCTCAGGATGGCATAGAGAATGCACATGTAGGAAATCAGGATTAAGCAGACAGGTCCAACTAAGACAAACACACAGGCTATAAAGATAACAAGCTGATTCAGTCAAGTATCAGAACAAGCAAGCTTGAACAAAGACATTATCTGTCAGAAGAAATGGTTGATTTCCCTGGGTCCCTCAAAATGAGAATCATATGGACCATGGCAAGGAGAAAACTGAATATCCAAGAAATGGTGGTCAGAGTGATACACAATCTCCAGCTCATGATGACAGTATATCTGAGGAGATGGCAGATTGCCACATAACGATCATAAGACATCACCACCAAGATAAGACACTCCATAGTTGCAAAGGCCAAATACAAAAACATTTGTAATATACAGGGAGCAAAGGAGATAGTTCCATCCTTGTTCAATAGATTCACAAGCATCTTGGGTACAGAGATACAGGTGTTTCTCTTTGTACTCTTCTCTTTGCTCTATGCTATCACTCTTCTAGGGAATGGCATCATCCTGGGACTCATCTGTCTGGACTCCCATCTCCTCCTCTTCTTCCTCCTCTTCTTTCTCCTCCTCTGATTTCCCCAGGGTGGGAAAATAATTGTTTCTCTATTTCTTCAATCACTCAACAGATGCTATATTGGAATGTAGTTTCTTTTTCATTTTCATGTGAGTTATTGTTTAGGGAGGAAGGCATCCATTGTAAATTATACAATTCTTCTAAAGGCAAAGAGTTAAAAATTAAAGAACTCCTCATGGCATTTTGAATCTTCTCTTTAACTGGAAGGAAAAAGAAACACCTCACAACATTCCATGCTATGACTATAAATTTATGCTCTGCATTTTTCTTCCTGCTTCTTTACTACTCTACATGGTAGAAAAAAAGAGATGTAGATATTTATGAGAATGACTGTGAGTACTAGAAAACCATATGAATTCTTTTTCTTCTGATTCTATTTATATTCAAGAAAAAAGAGAAGATGCTGAATATTTGTTTTTATTCAAATATTCATACATATACTCCTTCATTTAGTCAAAAAATAGCTTAGGATCTCTTTAAAATAGAGGTTCCGAACTTTGAACATAGTTTGATACATTATTGGAACCTATACAACAAATTGCTTTTATATAATAAATGAAGATGTGAAATTTGAAATAAGAAAGCCAAGCAGGAGACTTTACAATTTGATTACATCCAGATGATCTAGCAAAATTCAACTAAATTACTGTTAATAGGCCCATTATCACCATTTAGGCATCTAAGAATCCATTTTTCATCCATACTTTTCAGAGTACTGGCCTAATTGTATTAGGCAATGATTATGAACAAGTTGATATGAGTTATTGAGATTTTTATAGCACATTAAAGTGAGCAAAGCAGACACAGACTGCATTAATGGGGTATTCCCATCAGAAATGACTTCCCTCTTCCATTCTCTTCCTAGCAAGAGGTGGTATGTTCTGGTAAACGTTGATCCAGAGAATTTCACTCCTCATAAGACCCTGATCTAGCTCTCAATCCATGTTCAGGCTAAGTAAAATGTAAAAGCAATGGAGTTAGGTACTTGGGACATTTTTATTCTTTCAGTGATACCCTTCTCCTCTCTTATGTGGCCTTTCTGCCTGAATAGATCTATAAGTATACTTGTGAACTATTTATCATTTATTTACTTAGGACATTATTATGCATATTATTACTTTTAGATAACATTTGTAAGTGTCTAGGTAGTGATGGATTAGGTATACCCCTAAATAGAGGAGATTTTCTAATGCCTTTGGCTTGAGTCACCAGTAGTGTGTTTTCTGCCAAGATTATCAGTTGAGAATCAATTCAGTCAGCCAGCTTTAAGTAATTTTTAGAATGAGGAAATTCACTGAAGTAACATAATAAGAAGAATCAGTGCAAAAATAATTCTGCAGAAGTTTGTAATTCCTTGTCCCATAATTGTTGCACAAAGTATAAGAGGACAATGTTATGAGCTTAGAGTAAATTTGTGACAAAGAGATAACAAAGACAGGAGGCAGAGCCAAGATGGCAGAGAGTAGATAGGACATTGCCACTACATCAAGCCTCTGAATAGATTTTGGAGTGATAGGACTCTCAGAGTGTAATAATTTTCCAGTTTAAGATGTCTTTGAAACACTTCAGGAAAGGCTTGTCTCATTAGGCAGGAAAGAATATGGCCCAGTGCAGTGGAGAGGCCTGTCAAATCTAGCGGGAGGCTCTTAGCCAAAATACATCAGCATTGGCTACTCTGTCCTGATTCAGAAGGCCAGTGGATCAGCAGACCAGCTGTGAGACCTATAATGCAACTATAAAAGGCAAATTGTGAGCCTCTGAACCTTAGCATAATAGGCAGGACTTCAGGCCCAGCCAGTGCAATAGGAAAACCTGCAACACCCTCAGCCCCTGGCCCAGCCCAGCTCAGTCAGTAAGAGGGCCTTGTTCCTTTGCAAAAAAGCTTGGGACAACTTCTCCTGTGTCCTAGGAGCAGAGATCAACTTTTAAAAATGAGCAAAACCCCAAAGAGCTTTTTATGTTCTAACTTATCTTATTATTGAAAGCTCCAAAAAGAGATAAAGTGATTAGCACAAGGCCTGGAACTTAGGAGGCTCTTTTAAACTTCTAATTCCATTACCTCTTCCATTTAAATAAAAAGCCATGACAAAATATTTTTGATACTAATGATACTTATGATCTAATAAATCATACTTCTGTGAGTCCATTTCACTTCATCTAAACATTTTAAAAGATTTTAATACAAATAAAAGTCTATGATTGAGATTATTGGGATGATTAAATATTCTATCATCTATTTTAGGTGAGGTGAAGTAATAATTGATTTTCTCAGTTACTCAACTCTTATACTTGTATACTAAAGTCTTCATAATTTAAAAAAAACTTGGGAAAAATCCAATATTAAATGCATGTTTATTTTCTCCTAGGCACTAGATTTATATTTTCAGTAACTGCCACCAGGTAAATTATAGTATCTGACAATAGGATCATAAATCTAATGGTATAGTACGCCCAGAGAGCAAAGAGTCTGTGGATTACATTCATGTGACTCCATTGAGGTTCATAGTGGGGAAGTGGTCTCAGTTCATTCATGTAGTAAGTAATAGAAATGAATCTTGAACACAGATCCTCTGATTGGGGATCTAGCATTCTTATTTTTCCAATATGCCATGTCTGTACAGTTTGGTGGCAGTCATAGACTGTGTAGAACTTCAAACTCGTGGAAAGAGGTAACTACCAATGATTTTTTAATGAGGAGTTATGATGTCAGGGCAATGTCTTAGATTTGGGAGCTATTAGGAGAGTCAGTTGGAAAGAGAAGATACTGTAAGAACAAAAATAAATATTACAGACACTAAGAGATTAGTTAGGGCTTAAACAGGATTCTGACTACATAAGTAAAGACAAATTTTAACAGATGTTGGATTCAAGTAAGATTAGATGACTTTACAATTCTAAGATTTGTAGAACTATCAAACCTGCAAAGTACTAGAAACTGAAAGAGTAATTTGACATTAACAATCTACTGAGTTGAGGCAAAATGGTGAAATTATATGGGTAAGACATACATCTTGATTTTCTTATTTTCTGTATGATCTTGTAAAGTCCTGGTCCTCCATTTTCTCATCTCAGAAATGAACAGATATGAACAAACTATATCTAAGATCCTCTCCAAATTCAAAGCCTGTGATTTATAAAATATTTGAAAGTGAAAATATTTCATAATTATTTCTTTTCAAGTCAAAACCTCTAGGAGAAAAATATGTCTATCCCTTGGGAAAATCTATTCCCATAAAACCAAATCATAAGAGGTTTCCAGGAGGCATATTTAGTGAAGATTTTCCTGATCTCACTTTCTATTTTATATTCTGTGAGGCTGCTTCAGGATTTGAAGCAATTTTGGGATATTGAATCTATAACAAGTACAAATTTTGGGGTATTATTGCTTGTGATATAACCTAAGGGAGGTAACTTGCTATTTCTTGAGTTCTCTATGGAGTTATAAAGATATTCTTTGTATTTACTCCTGAACTCTCCCTGTATTCTCAAGATAGAATAAAAAAGTGAAAAGCAGTCCCTTGGTTTCCCTATAGGGAGATGTTTGGGTATGATGTCCCATGGACCCTTTTCCTACACTAAATCCTCAGAAGTGTCTGGGGAGGTGACTGATTTGAACTGATCACATGGGGAAAAAAAAAACTTAATTTCTAAGCAACACCCAGGTGCTACCTCAATTCCTATTATGAAGGGTAGTGAAAGCTTCTGTGTGTAAGACTTGGGGACTTCTCACACAATATTCCAGGTAAAGAGCAATGGTTATGCCATGCTAAGTTTAAGTGGTTCATTTTCTCTAGATGGTAACTTAGACATGAGAGAAAACTGATGAGATAAGGAATCACCAGCACAAGGAGAGAACAGCAGATGTCTCCTGGGTATATTCCTGGCTATGAATCTAGATTCACAGCAAGAAAATCATGTACCACTTCCATGAATAACTTCCAAGAAGCATTCCCAGTAAACAAGTAGCTCATTGATTGTACTCAGATCTCCCTTTTGGGGGCCTGGTAATTCTTGGGGTCAGTTATATTTGTCAAGCTGTGTCCCTGATAAAGAACTAAAGGAAACACTACACAATTTGAGCATGATCTATGCAGGGTACCCATGGAAGCAGCTCAATTGGAGGCTGCCAGTCCAAACTTAAAGAGAACATGAAAGTGTTCTACTTAGAAGGGTTCTGACGCTTTCCCTGTCTCTGAAACATACATATCCTGGAAATAGTCTTTGCAGTGAGTGGTCAGATCATAGAATTTCCTTTTTGACTGCTCTTTGGTTACCTTGGTCAGAGAGGATCAGTATTGTGCCCTGTGAGAATTCAAAAGAAGTGAAAAGTTTATGTCCACTGTGGGAAGTACTCTCATTTTGGTTTCTCACAATAAAAGGGAGAAGTAACCTTTATAGTTTTTTCCTCTGATGGATGCTACAACACTTACTGTATTGTAAATATTCTATACAAACTGCCTCTACTTCAGACAAAAACAAAGTGGTCAGACCATGAAAATAAGTCAGATATGTATATAATGTGTCTTTAAAGTAGCTGTGGGCCTATGAATAAATCTGATAAAGCTTCCCCAGCATGAGAAGCATTTCCCAATGATATCTGTTTAGTGATTCGTATATTCAATTTGCTTCGGTTTAGAACTGAATTCATGTGTTCATTCATTCTTTCACTATATATTTACTTTATGTCCAAAGTGAGCATTGTAGGATAGTAGGTAAAGGGTTTTCTTTGAAGTCTGGAAAATATGCCTCTGGCACATATTGTATGTCCTTGAAATAATCATTTCTCGGTCTTCTAGAAAACTCTGTAAGACTAAGTTATAGAAAATTTGTATATATAGATGAATGGAGGAGATTTTCAACACTGATATTTTCTAAATATTTTCCAAAATGTTCATGATAAATACAATGTGCTCCTTTAATCTTTTTTAAATACTGGAGTGCACAGAGCAGAATAGAATCACAGATATTTATATTTAGAAGGGATCTCAGATAGCATTTACTTCAACTTCTTTATTTTAGGATGTTCAGAAATGTAAAGTGGCTTCCTAAAAGTCATTTTTGATAGGAAATGTAATGCAGTAGAAAGAAAATTGGATTGGAAGTTTAATGATCTGGATTCGAATCCTAGTTCTATTCCTTGCTACCTAAGTGACCTTGTGCAAGGGACCTAGGCTCTCTGACCCTCACTTCCCTCATTAGTAAAATAAAGGGGATGTACCAAATAACTTTTATAGACCATCCCAAGTCTAAATTGCCAGTTCTTTTCACTGTGCCTGGTGCATAGTAAATACTTAATGAACTTTTGGTTCATTATATTGGTTGATTAAAATTAAATTTAAAATTTATTATGTGATGAATTCCTGCCATCTTTTGTTTGCAGCCGTGCAGCACAGGGCAGTTCTAAGCAGATTATCTTCTTTATTTTTCTCTTCATTCTTGGACAATCCAAACTGAGCAAGGTACTCATTGATCAATTTCTGTTTTTTTAATGTATTTGTCTTACATTTATAATGATATTTTCCAAGTTCTCTGCATTTTGTGTTTCCCTATTCTTACACATATTAAATAAAATAATTTAGGAATTAGTTTAATTTTGAACTTTTATTATGATGAATCTAATGGATCTAGGTCATAGAATAGAAGGAAGAAAACTGTTTGTTGATTGTAACGTATGGGGAGAATTTCTGTACCTACCGACTATGTCAAACAACATTACAAGTTCTAATCTTTGACTGTACTGAAGAAGAATTAGAGATTAAATAGAGAAATCTTATTTATGTCATTTTTTTAGTTCTTCAACACAGTTCACACTTGAGATTAAACATATTATGCAGTTAAAAGCCTGAGATATGGAATCAAAAGGACTGAATTAAAATGTTATCTCTATACATGAGTCAGTTCCCTCTATACCTTAGTTTTTGAATACTGCAAAGAATTTTCCATCTTCCCTAGATGGTCCATTCAAATTTCATAGCCCACCCATAACACTGTAAAAAAAAAAGCACAGGTAAAAGCCTCTGTAATTATATTCCATTGCCTTTTTCTCCTCCTTTTCTGTATCCATCAATAGGACATAATGGAAAGAGGCTCTAGCCTTAGAGGGACTAGTAACTCAGCTCAGCTATCTTCTGCCTTGGTGGAAACTAAATATATTCAGAGGATCTGGAAACAGTCTATCTGCCCCACTCCACTACATGTCTGTTTAATTTGGTGCGTGGAAGCAAGTTCTAGTCTCTCTTAGACAAGAGATAAGTGCAAAGGAACTATGCCCTAAGAACCAGGAGACAATTCCAATTGTGCTACTACCTAGCTGTGTGATAATAGTTAAATCATTTCACTCTTCAGGATATCATTTTCCTCCCTTGTAAAATGAAGGTCAGGGGAAGATTGGATGATCTCTATCATGTTTCCCACTTCTAATGGTCTTTGACATGTATCTCTGAAATAAAAATAGAGCCAAGACAAGACATTTGTGAATTCTAGGTAAAGTTTGGTGGTTAAACACCCTTCATGTCACTGTCTACTTGAGACTTTGGATCTTCATTCTTAACATAGGGGTTTTGTTTGTAACAAATGAAAGACTTCCAAGTTAGTAGAAAATATTTTAAGATGCATGTAATTAAAAATAAAAATATAAATGTGTTTCCTTGCACCCCCCCACACACTACCTTCTCTAAATATTGCATTCTAGAATAATGCCTACTTTGCTTATCTCTATTTGGAGGCAGTTGGGTGGTAAAATCATACATATTGAAGTTTAAATCTGGTCTCAGACATTTACTACCTATGTGGCCCTGGCCAAATCATTCAGTCTCTATCTGACCCTCTTTCCTCACTTATGAACACTATATAATGACAATATCTACCTCTTAGGGTTGTTAAGAAAATATGTAAAGCCTATTGATCAGTGCATGGCACATAGAAGATGCTTAATGAATCTTTTTTCCTTTATTTCCATTCATAAGTTGTTTACCATCATCAGTAAAATCAACTATTGATTATTTATTAGAGTATTATCTCTAGCACTCGTTATTGATTGCATCAAATTCTCATTCCAATAAAAACCTAATGAACAGGGTCACATCAGAAGTCATTATCAAAGGCAAGTTCTCTAATTTTTACTCACTTTAAAAAAAATAGATTTTTATTGATATCTTATTTATTTGGTTACATTTTCCTTATATCCTTCCCCTACTCCTCTCAGAGTCATTCCTTGAAAAAAAATAAAAAAAGAAATAAAAAATGGAAAAGAAAAAAATCACTATTAAGTTATTTCAATATATTATTTAGTATATTAAAAAAAAATCTTGGCTTTATATATTCAATAATCCACATTTGTGGACCTATATATCTCCAAAGGAGGAGAAGAAGATATCTTTTTATAACTCTATTTTGTAGCAAAACTTGATCATTATAATTTCAGATTATTCTGTTTAGATTGCTTTGTGACTGTAATTTCCATTTACATTGTTTTGCTCTATGTTAATATGGTTTTCCTGGTCTTTCATACTTTATTTGTATTATTTAATATATCTTTTCAAGCTTCTCTATATTCATCACTTCCATTGTTTCCTTAAGGTAAAATTTTGTAATTTAACTCATAAAATATTGGTTGTACTTTCATAGATTGACTCCAAAATATCTTATGAATTTTTAAGTCATTGTTTAATGAAATGTTTGCCCCCTTGAATTTACATATTAGTTGAGAGGAAAGCCATTGCTTTTTATTTGTTTATTTGTTTGTTTTGGAGGGGGCTTTGTAATCTAAAACTATTAAAGAAGCTATTTATTGATCCCTTAGGATTTTTTAAGGAAAACATCATTTCATCATCACATAGAGATCCTCCATTCTTGTTTATTTTTATATCTATAATTTCTCTCATTTGTCTTATTGCTATTAGACAATACCTGTTCTATGTTAGAACAAAACTGTTCTATGACATACCAAATTTTGGTTCTTGTTTTACTCCAATATATTGGAAAAGCTCTTAGTATGTCCCTAATAGATTATAATGCTTGTTTTTCATTGTAGATAGATATTTTCTACCATCTTTTTAAGAAGACACCTCTGTCTGTATGTATGTTTTTATGTTTTTGGGTTTGTTTTGTTGTTGTTGTTGTTGTTGTTGTTTTTGCAAAAGTGAAAAATGCATTTTGCCTAAGTCTTTTCCTGCATCTTTTAAGATAAACTTTTGTATTCTTTTATTTGATTATAATTAATTAGGTTGATTATTTTCCAAATATAAAACACTTGTATTCCTGATATAAAAGTAGCTTGGTCAGAATAATTGATTTTTTTAAGTTGTGATAGATTTTTTTTGCTAGGATTTTCTTTTATTTTACAGGGCTTTTATTTAATTTTAGAAATAATAAAATTAAGGTGTAATTCATTTTTTTCCTTTAACAAACTTCCTGGGCTAAAGCTTCAGAACTATATTTGCCTCATAAAAGGTATTTGATAGAATGGTTTCGTTCTCAATGTTGGAGAATAATTTGTGTAGTATAGGCATTCACTTTTTTTAAAAATGTTTGGGGGAATTCTCATCTAAATTGAATTGAACTAGGATTTTTTTTTTCTTACTTCTTTTAAACTATTCTATTTTTTTTCTGAGATTGGATTCTAGTTTGGATGTTTTATTTTTCTAAAGGTAATATTTTATTTCTCTTGAATTTCAGCTGTGTTGTTTAATTGTATAGAAGTTCTAAAAATTCTTTTTTTTCTAGTTATGATTTCACCTTATCCTATTTTTATTTTGTTGATCTCATTTTCTATCCTCTTTTTTTTGGTTAGTTTAAATACTTACCCATTTTTAATCTTTTCAAAGAATCAGCTTTTATGTTTGTCTTTCTCTTTTCCAATTTATCTATTTCTTCTTTATTTCTCAAGATTTCCCTTTTTGTTATATTGCATATATTTGTTGATTTTCTATTTTTTCAATATATTTCAGTTTATTAATCCTCTCTTTTTCTATTTTTAGTATAGCTTCTAGAATTTGTTAGTGTTTTTTAAACTCTGAGGACTATGCTACCTCTACTTCAGAAATCTGAAGATACTTTCTCCACATGATCATCTTTCAAATAATTATTTAAGATGTCATTATTAAGTCTTTATTTAGGTTTGTGCCTTTTGTTTAGGCCTTCTGAAGTAATTATTATTTATTTTGTGTGTAATCTAAAAAAGATGTGCTTTGTATTTCTCTTCCTTTCCTTTTTTTTAAACAATTTTTCTATCTATTAACACATGGAATATCTTTGTAAAAGTGCCATATGGTGATGAGAAATATGTAAGAAAGATATTTGGTGGTTTCTTTCAGATAATGGAATCAAACTTCTAGGTCTAAATTCTCCAAAATTTATTTAATTCTATATTTTTTCATTTGCTTTTCTTTCTACTAGATTCAATCGACTCTGAAATTATTCCTACTAGGTTGAGTCTTTGCCTTCATACTTTTTGCAAAGACAGGACTGGTACTACATTGATTTCAACCCCCTTATTTCAGTTCTTATATAGTCATTCATGCTGGGCCCCAACCCAAATTCCTCCCAAGGCTCTCTCTTTCCTCCCCTCCTCCAAATGGAAGTGTCTTCCTTTCCCACTTTGCACATATTTGCATGTATTTATATTAACTTTCATATATATGTGCATATGTATATTTATTTTTCCTATATTTATATTTATATTGTTGTCTCCCCTTATTGAAAATAAATTCCTTGAGAACAGCTCCTTGAAACTATTGCCTTTTTATACTTGTATTCCCAGGACCTAACAAAGTTCCTGACACACAGTAGACTCTTGAATGAGTACTAAATGACTAATCCATTGCTATAGATCACACAAGCTCTAATTATGATATAGGAACAGATTGATTAAGAAGTTTTAAGCAATTAGAAGAAATGAATTACTAGTTTTTAGTTTAAGACATCAATGTACTATACATCTTTCTGCTTCTGTATTTAAAGAATTATGGAATGGATCTCAGAGCAGAAGAACACAAAAAAGGCATACAAACTATTAGATGAAAGTCTTAATTTCGATTGTAAAGTTAGTAGACCCTGCTAAGACTGTTATAATGAATTTCCAGAATAGAAAAGTTTCAAGGTTTTTTATATTATTTTTGTCATATATACAAAAGTTAAAGCTTGTGTACAGACTGAAAGGTTTTAATACTTTTATATTAATATATAATTATATTATAATATAATAATATGTATTATATTAGTGACAATAAAATGGGTGAGAAAAGGCAGTGAGATTTTACTCTCTCAAACACTAAAGGATAAAGGGCTGAATTATTCAAGTGAGTGTGTGAAAAGTTTCTGCTTCTATAATATCTAAGGAGAGTATTTACAAGAACTATAAATGTAGGATGGAATAGGGGCCTTTGCCCCAGTGTGACAAGTTCAGAGGTGATGGAGCAATATTTATATAAATTGAGGGTTTTCTTGGCAGAAACACTTTTGCCATTTCCTTTTCATCACATTTTACAGATAAGGAAATTGAGGCAAATAGAATTAATTGATTTTCCCAGGGTGACACTGAACATATATAAGGCCACATTTGTACTCAGGTCTTCCTAACCCTAGATCTGGCACTATATACTATTGTGCCAAATAACTATCCCTATACTCCTTCAGAAACACTGAGTTTTTATTAAACTATTAAACAGTTAGTTAGATATTAGTTGAAAAAAATGATCAGATGTCCTATGCCCCTTCCCCAGATGTCACTAAGCTCCCTTAGCCACCAAAAATGGGCAGTTAGGTGGGACAGTGGCTAGAGTACCAGGTCTGAAGTCAAGAAGACTACTTGTCCTGAGTTTAAATCAGGCTTCTGAAATTCATTTATTTTGTGACCCTGGACAAGGCACTTAAGCCTTGCCTTAATTTTCTTTCTAGTAGCTTTGCCAAGAAAGCCACAAATGGGGTCACAAAGTATCAGACATGATTGGAATAATAATAATTAAACCTACCAAATACTAGAAATAATTTACTGAGTTCTGAAGTCTATTGTCTTGGATCAGTACTTTCTTCTACCAACTGAATTTATCTTAAAGAATATTTATTTGATGAAAAAAAAAGAATTTTTATTTGAGAATTCTTATGGCCCCATGTGATGCTTGATCTAATCTTTTTTTTTAACTTGCTCATATGGGAAAAATGGGAGTTATTTATCTGATGTTTAAAGAGATATGTTTTGCTAACTTGCTGGAGTTAAACTTAAAATCATGTCCAAAACATTCATTATCATTTCCCTTAAATCCTCACAACTCCTACCTTCCCTATTACTGTGAAGGGCAATATCATCCTCCCAATATCTTAGGCTCATAGCCCAGCAGACATCCTGGATTCCTCACTTTCATGGATATGGATATAAACTGTTTCCCCTTCTCTTCTCTGACATTGCCACCACTTTGGTGCAGGCCTTATATATCACCCTGATTATTGCAATAACCTGTCTCAAGATTCTCCCTGGTCCAGTCTGTCTTCTATTCAATCACAAAAGCATTTCCTAAGTAAACACTACCACCCTCACACTATAAACCACAGTCTTCAAACACTTACTCCCCAACACTATTCTTCTAGACACATAACTGGCCTTCTAGTTATTCCATAAGTGAGACATTCCACCTCTGGACTCTGAATATTCTCTTTGGCCATCTCCCATACTTGACATGCTCTCCCTTCTCGATTCCAATTGCTGATCTCCCTGACTTTCTTAAGGCCCAACTAAAATCCCACTTTCTACAGGAAGCCTTCTCAAATCCATCTTAATTAATCTTATTTCTTTGATTATTTACTACATTTCCTATATGTACATATATAGATAGATATAGATAGACACACACACACATATATATGTATGTATATATATATATATATATATCTTATTTGTATATATTTGTTTGTATGTGGCTATTTTCATTAGATTGTGAACTTCTTGAGGCCAGATCTTTTACTTCTTTTTCAATCTCCAGTATTTAGAAGTAGTCCCTGGTCTATAGAGGAAACTTAATCAATATTTATTGAAGTAAATCTTATCAATTTACATGTGAGTAAGGAAAGGCCCAAGGAGGTAAAAATGTTTGACAAGGTCACACAGGTGAGGATCAGAGCCAGGATGTGAATCCAATCTTCTGACACCAGAACCAGAACTTGGTCCCTTATATCATGCTACATTTGCTATTGATCAGCAATAATTATCTGCCTATGCCTATCTGATCTGCACCATACATTACATTTCCTCCCTGTTTTGTTTTGGATCCAAAAAAAATAACACTGATATTTCTATAACTAGCTATTTCAAGATATAGAAAACATAAGGAATAGAACCAAAACATTATGATTTAATTCAGTAAATAACTAAGATTCAAAAATATTTCTCATCTATCATACTTGAATATCTCTGTCATAGGAGGATGTGGAAAAATCAAACACTGACCATAGAATTTATCCTTCTGGGGTTTCCTGTCAGACCAGAAATACAGATATTCCTCTTTGTGCTCTTCTCCCTGTTCTATGCCATCACTCTACTAGGGAATGGCATCATCCTGGGACTCATCTGTCTGGACTCCCATCTCCATATTCCTATGTACTTCTTCCTCTCACATCTGGCCATTGTCAACATGTCCTATGCCTCAAACAATGTACCCAAGATGCTTGTGAACCTACTGAATAAGGACAGAGGCATTTCCTTTGCTCCCTGCATAATGCAGATTTTTTTGTACTTAGCTTTTGCTCATGTGGAGTGTCTCATCTTGGTGGTGATGTCCTATGATCGTTTTGTGGCAATCTGCCATCCCCTCAGATATACTGTCATCATGAATTGGAAATTGTGCATTACTCTGACAATCATTTCCTGGGCATTTAGCTTCCTCCTTGCTCTGGTCCATGTGATTCTCATTTTGAGGCTGCCCTTCTGTGGACCCCAGGAAGTCAACCACTTCTTCTGTGAGATCCTATCTGTACTCAAGCTTGCTTGTGCTGATACCAGTCTTAACCAGCTTATTATCTTTACAGCATGTGTGTTCATCCTAGTTGGACCTCTCTGCTTAGTTCTGATCTCCTACATGCGCATTCTCTACGCCATCTTGAGGATCGAGTCTGGGAAAGGAAGGAAGAAAGCATTCTCTACCTGCTCCTCCCACCTTTGTGTAGTTGGGCTCTTTTTT
>JAJPUD010020726.1:0-24169 GCA_023553655.1 Myrmecobius fasciatus | reverse complement strand
AAAAAAAAAAAAGGAGGCAAAAGACAGTCCCTGCCCTTGAGGAGCTCACCATATAAAAGTCCAAAAACATCCAATGATCTTAGCAAAAGTGAGAAACCAGATAATAGGGAATATAGATGGTCAAAGATTGTGAAATTCCCTTTCTATTCTTGGTCCTGGTCAAGTATCTTCTCAATTCTTCTTGAAAATGATGAAATAACTCTTTATTACCAACAAGGTTTGATTCTTAGGGAGGAAGAGAAGGCAGTATATCCAGAATACACTTGGAGTCAGGAAGACCTGAGTTCAAATCTAGCCTGAGAAATTTATTAACTGTGTGACCCTAAGTATATCATTTAGCCCAGTTTGCCTCAGTTTCCTCATCTGTAACACAGGAATAATAATAGAATCTACACCCATTCTCAAGGTTGTTATGAGGATTAAATGGGATAGTATTTAGTACTATTTGTCTGGCATAATGTCTGGCCCATAGTAGGCATTTAATAAATACTTGTTCCTTTCCCCATAAACCTATGTAAATTGTTTTCATTGACAGATTTGGGCTTATCTTTCTTTAAATTCAAGGACCAGAAGTTAAGGATCAGAACCAAACTGAAGGTCTAACGATTTTAGTGACTTCGGCTCACTTCCATTCCTTTTCCAAGTTAGTGGCATTCCTGGCACCCAGAGTAGGATTAATAACAATATTTGACATTTATTGAGGACTTAAAATAAATGAGCAAAGTGCTTCCTATGACTGATCTCGTAATTTCACAACAACCCTGGAAGGTGGATACCATAATTCTTATTATCTCATTTTGCAAATATGGAAAATGAGATGGCATAAGTGATTTGCTCAAGTCAATGAATAAGCAAGCAATTACTAAGTACTTACTCCCGCCTACTTAAATTAAAGACTGAGTATTCTAATTTCTCAATGCAGTTGTATACTAGCAGAAGACTCCAATACAACTGCATAGAGAAAAATGCAACTTAAGTATGTTTAGGCCTTTTTAAAAAAAAAAAAAAATCCTTACCAGAAAAAAAGAAAAACCTGAATTAGAATTTTTTATCCAGAAGGGACTTTAAAAATTAAACAGTCTAAGAGAAAAGAGTTCAAGGAAGGCTTGAAAAAAGTACAAACAGGGCAGCTTTGAAAACTGCATTTTATCACATACTCAAAAAGAAATTTAATTATTTAGTCATTTCAGTTGTGTCTGACACTTCCTAATCCCATCTGGGTTTTCTTGGCAAAGATACTGGAATGCTTTTCTATTTCTTTCCACAGCTCATTTTACATACAAAGAAACTGAGGCAAACAGGGTTAAGTGACTTGTCGAGAGTCATACAACTAGGAAGTGTCTGAGGCCCAATTTGACACGTATCTTGGTCCTCTGGACACTTTCTATAAGGACCTTGCCATCTTATTATCTTGCTGATTATACCTTGCCAAACTCCAACCCTAGAATACTCCCACTTTCTTCTGCCTTTTCCTATTCACATGCTGTTAGATGGAGCTGGAAAAAAATAATTAAAGAAATTGTGTTAATTGGATCGCACTATAGATTCATACTACATAATCTCAAGGGGGTCCTCACTGCAGCAAGGCAAACTATGCCTTTTCTAATCAATTTACTATCCTACATACCACAGTGGCTATTCCAAATTTTTTCATTTCTTCTCAAACCTCCTGTGGCTCTCCTTTGGCCACTCTATTAACTGGGAACCATCCCTTCTACAATATTTAAAAAAAGAAGGCATTCACAGTGAGAGTTCCCTCGTCCTCTCATCATTTACCTATCTTACCTATCTCCTCTTCCATCCCTGTTTCACACAGAGAGGCAGCCATTCTCCTTGCCAAAACAAATCCCTCTACATGCACACTCTATTATTTCAATATCTATTTATTGGTTACTTCTCTGCTACACACAAATTCAGATCTCTCCCACCCTCAAACAAACAAAAACATCCTTCACTTGATCTGTTCTATAACCTATCTGAATATATCTTTTTTTCCCTTTCCTTTAGAAAGTTAGCTACAACCAATGCTCCCACTTCTTCACCTCTCATTCTCTTCTAACCCCTCTGCTTTCTGGCTTCTAACCTTGTCAGTGTACTGAAACTCCTTTCTTCAAAATTGTCAGTGATCTCTTTCTCAATTCTCATTCTTCTCCACTTCCCTTCAGTCTTGGCAACCCTCTTTCTTCTCAATATTTTTTCTTCTTGAAGCCAAGATTTTAGTACAGATTTGAAATTATTCAGGAGAGAGATGAGGAGAGACAGCTTTCTAAGATATGGAGATAGTCACTGAAAATACAGAGGTGAGATGTGGAAGAGCAAAAAGGTCCATTGTTACTGAGTAATGAAGGAGGTGGAGCAACTAAGGTGTAACAAGACTGAAGAGGTAGGAAGGAATAAGGTTATAAAGGGCTTTAAAAAGTCAAAGAGATGACTTTTATATTGAATTCTGGAGGGAATTAGGGAGCCACTAGAGCTTATTGAATAGCTGACCCAAAGTCGGGAAGACTCCCTTCCATGGTTCAAATCTGACCTCAAACACTAGCTCTATGGTCCTAGGGAAGTTACTTTACCCTGTTTGCCTCAGTTCCCTCATCTAAAATGAGCTAGAGGACATTTCCTTCTAAACCACTAAAAAGAACTCTACCAAGAAAACTCCAAATAGAGTCACAAAGAATTGGACACTATTAAAAATGAAACAAGAACTGAGCTTATTGAATTTGGAAAAGGGGGGGGAGACAAGTTCAGACTTATGCTTTAATTAAATGAAATAATATATGTAAAAGCATTCAGCACAGTGTATGACACAAAGTAGGCACTTTTTATAAAGGTCCGTTACCTTCCCTCCCTGGATCCCCCATCTTAGGAAGATTACTTTGACAGCTGAAAGGAGGGTGGACTGGAGTAAGGAGAGACTTGTGGCAGGGTTACCACCATTAGGCTATTGAAATAGTTCAGGCATAAGGGGATGAGGATGGTGGCAGTGTCAGAGAAGAGAAGGGGGCATGTAACAGATATTATGAAGGTAGAATTGAGAGGAGTTGGCAACAGATTGGATGTGAGAGTGATGAGTAGAGGGAGACAGGTTGAGAGCCCAGGCAACTGTGAAGATCCTGATATCTTTAATAATAAAAGAGAAGAGGGGAAGGTTTTGAAGGTAAGATCAGGAGTTCAATTTTGAACATGTTGCATTCAAGTCTAAAAGTGAATTTCTTTTCTAAGAGCTCAATTGGAAAGTCCTCATTGGTGTAGGAAATAACTCAACAATTATCTATTAAGCACTTCCTTTATGATGACAGGTAGTCAGTTACTGAGACTAGTCCCTTCCATGTGTTTCATGGATCGCTAAATCTTTAGGGCTAGAGCTCTTCTAGTTCCTTCTCCCTGTGGTTTGTCTTTCCTTTTCCAAAAGGACCATGACATCAGGGAGATGATGCCATGACATGCAAGTGAATCGGATTTAAGTGAGGGAGGGCTGTGCAAGGTCAGAGGTTCTTAAGTGTGTGTGTGTGCGTGCGCTCGCCGCGAGCGTGAGAGAGAGACAGAGAAAGACAGAGACAGACAGACAGACAGACAGAAAGAGACACAGAGAGAGAAAGAGAGAGACAGAGAGGAAGAGAGCCAGAGCCAGAGCCAGAGCCAGGGACCCTTTTGGCAGTCTGGTGAAGCTCATAAGCTCCCATTTCATAATAATGTTTTTAAATAAATGAAGGAAAAACCAAATTTCAGTTAGAGTAGTAAAAATACAGATGCCATTTCCTTCCTCCAAGTTCACAAACCTCCTGAAATCTTTCCAGAGATCCCTTTTGGGAAGGGGCCTATGGACCCCCTGTTAAGAACACTTATGGTAGTACTACCCCTTCCTGCACATTAAAAAAAGAAGAAAAAAGGCAATTCAGCATGTCTAATTCGCATAGGACAATAAAGGCAATCAGGCAATCAGAAATCATCTAGTAACGTGATTAAAGAACAAAGTTGTTGCTGATAAAAGAAGAAAAAGAGAAACTATTTCCTTGTGGGGAGAGCCGGGGACAGTGTTCAGGTGTACAAGAAGGAAAGGAGGTAGAAAACAAAGAGAAAGCAGACAATCTGTGGAGAAAAGGGGTCGGGTGAATGTCACAGCTTACCCTAGAAATGTGATGTATCTGGGGTCTGTGACCAGGTTGGCGTCGATGGTAATAGAGAGGAAAGCCTGGCTCACCTCCTGCACCTGGACGTCGGTGCGCAGGTCGAGCTTCAGGACTTTGGGAGGAGGCTCCGTCACCGCCAGAGGGCTCCCTGAAAGCGGCCGGGGGAGCCCCATCAATTGCAGCGCGAGCACCCGGAGCAGCATCACCGACACCAGGCCGCCGGGATGCATCTCGGGCTCTGGGGGTGGCAGCCGCGCCCCAGCACTGGGAGACTGACCTGCGTCTCCTCCTCCGGATCCTTTTCCTTCTCCTTTCAACCCCTTTCCCCTCCTCCTCAGAGCCCCTTTTCTCTTGACCCCTCCTCCCTCCCCTCCTCTTTCTCCTCCCTCCTCCTCTTCCTCCTCTTCTTCTTCCTCCTCCCCGCTCCTCCCTCTCCTCCTTCACCTCCTCCTTTCCTTCTTTTTTTCCTTACCTCTTTCCTCCTACCTGAGCCATAGCCACATCCCCCTCCCACTTCCTCTACCTCCGAAGAATCCCACCCCTCCTATCAGTTACTCCTCTTTCCTTTTGGGTTCTCGCTCAGTTCCGAGGTGTCCTGTTAACAAACGAAACCAAGCACTCACGCCCTTCTGTTTGCTCAGGCAGCCTGAGCCGACACTCTTCTGGCAGAGGACATCCTGGTACATTAAGCCAAATTGGCCGGAGGCTGCCGTGTATTTAAGGAAAAACTCAAGTTGTAAGGATGTAAGGCTGAACCGCGGCAGGTGAGCTTGCCCTCTGACTTGGGGGCCCGAGCTCTGGCTTCTGAACCACCCTGCCAAAAACGGAATACCACAGAGCCATCAAAGATGATAAAATAAGGGAACAAAAGGAGATAATGGAAAGTGAGGAGAGTCAGAATAATGTACACATAGAATGCGAGTGGATTTTTTTTTTCAGCTTGCCTTTGTATCCCCTGAGTTTAGCATAATGCCTGGCATATTATAAATCTTTGTTGACTGACTGACAAGTAGGTGAAAAGACAGAATGTACAATTTAATATGGAAGAGAGTGAACAGAAAACAGTAGGAGATGGGGAAAGAATAATACTCTCTTATCATGACCCCATTTGGAGTTTTCTTGGCAAAAATACTAGGGTGGTTTGCCATTTCCTTCTCCAGCTCATTTTACACATGAGCAAACTGAGGCAAACAGGTTAGGAGACTTGCCCAAGGTCATATAGCTCTTGTCTCAGGCTGGGTTTGAACTCAGGTCTTGCTGACTTCAGGCCAGGTCCTCTAATACCGTCACCTAGCTCCCCATATTGGCCAAAGAAATTCATTTTAAAATATAGTCTTTTTTGCTGTTATTGACTCGTGTCCAACTCTTGTTGATCCTGTGGACCACAGAATTTAAATACCATCCATGGAGTTTTCTTGGCAAAGATACTGAGTGGTTTGCCATTTTCTTTTCCAAGTAGATTAAGGCAAACATTAAATAACTTGTCCAGGGTCATCCAGCTAGTAAGCATCTAAAGTCTGATTTCAACTCAGGTAGCAACAACAGCAACTTCCCCACTCCAGGCCCAGTGCTCCCTCCACTGAGTCATCTAGGTGCTCAGTCATTTTCATAGGGACAATATAAAAGAGGAGTCCCAGACAAAAATTTCAGGCAGAAAAACATCTGTGTGGTAGGTGAGGCAGAAAGGGGTTAATTGAGAGAATGAATTAGGAGTCAGCTATGTGACTTGGCAGCCAAAAAAAAGCTAATGGGTTAGAATTTCTCTCTTCCTTTGACAATACAGAACATAGCTGAGCTAAGTAAGCAGAACCAGGAAAACAATGCCAATGGCAAAAAAAAAAAAAGAAGAAGAAGAAGAAGACAAGAAAGCAATCAAAACCAAAAGACACAGCTGAGCTGCTCTCCAATAGACTTTCAGAAAGCTCCACCTCCCTTGCCCACCGGGGGGGCCCCCGGCCACCTCCCACCCCCGGCAGCTAGAGTACTCCCAGACTCCCTCCCATCGGACTCCCTGGAATCCACTTCCTTGGATTTATTTTGTGTTTATTCTGTCCCTATTTTGTGTTAATGAGAAACAGCCCTGAGAGGCTAGAAAGCCTCTGGAGTGGACAGGGCGGCCCAGAGAAATGGGAGGGTCCTCCTCCGCAGAAGACTTCAGGCATAGGTTAGGCAACTACACATCAGGAACATTAAGGGATTTTGTAAAATAGGAAGCAGTTAAAGAGCGAAGTTCTTTCCTAAATTGAAGTCTGTCACTTCCATCCATGGCTAATAGTTTTGTCCTCTGGAGTCAAGCAGATCAAATCTAATCCTTCCTGTATGTGACAGTGCTTTAAATATTCAGAGGGAGCTGTTTTAGGTTGTGAGATGACCCAGTGGATAGAAGGCTGGACCTGAAATAACCTTGCTAGATGTGTGACCCTGGACTAGTAATTCAACCTTTTAGCCTCAGTTTCCTTATCTGTAAAATGGGGATAATAATAGCATTTATACCCCAGAATTGTTATGAGAATCAGATGAAGTTATATTTGTAAAGGCTTAGCACAATGCCTGGCACATAGTAAGTATTTAATAAAGTGCTTTCCTCTTACATTTCCTCCCTCCTGAAATTTGTCTTTGTTAAGTTAAACACCCTTAGTTCCTTCAACCAATGACATGGATTTATGGCCCTTCACCAATCCCGTTGGTCTCCTCTGTACATTCAACAGTTTATCAACACCCTTCTTAATCCATGGTGCCCATAACTGACATATATTCCATATGAGGTCTGAGTACAATGGTGCTATCACTTCTTTATTCCCTTCTAATGCAGGGCCAGTTTGAATTAGCTTTTTTTGACTGATGACTAAAAACTTGAAGTATTTTTTAAAATCAATCAAAAAACCTTTAATAAACTACTATGTGCTAAATATTGGGGATACAAAAAGGGGCAAGAAATAATCCCTTCCCTCAAGGACAAATGTGCAAGCAAATGTATACAAAGCAAACTACACACAGAATAAACAGCAAAAAATTAATGGAAGGAAGGCTCTAGAATTAAGAGGGTGTGGAGAAGGCTCCCAGCAAAAGGTGGGATTTTAGTTGGGAATTAAAGGAAGTCAGGGAGGTAGAGATGGAAGGAGACCATTTCTGGCATGGGAGAAAACCAAAGGAAGTGCCCAGAGCCACAAAACAAGAGTATCCTGTTTCTGGAACACCCAGGAGACCAGTATCACTGGATAAAAGAGTATACATATCAGGGACTAAGAAGCCTGGAAACGTGAGAAGAAGATAAGTTACAAAGCTCACTGAATGCCGGGTGGAGAATTCTGTATTTGATCCTGGTGGGAATAGGGAGTCACTAGAATTTATTGTGTGGGGAGAAGAGTAAAATATTCTGAAACCCATTGTAGCAAAATCCTTTTTGTGGTGGAGTGGAGGATGGATTGGAATGGAAGATGGATTGGAGAGGGGAGAGATCTGAGCCAGACATACCCTCCTGCATGCTATTGTAATAGTCCAGGCATGAGGTAATAGGGGATTGCACTAGAATGGTTGCCATGTCAGAGAGAAGGGGGCTTATTGAAAGATGCTACCAAGGTAAAATGGACAGGTTCTAGGGATAGATTAGATATGAGAAGTAAGAGATGGTAAGAAATCCAACAAGACTCCTAGGTTGTGAGCCCGAGGGATTAAAGTATGCTGATGCCCTCTGTAGTAATAGGGATGGGAAAGGGAGTGGTTTAGGGGGAAAGATAATGAATTCTATTTTGGACATGTTAAATGAAAAATGCCTCCTGGATATCCAGTTCAAAATGTCTGAAAGTCAATCAGAAATACAAGATTGGAGGTCAGCACAGAGTTTGGGATAGAATGGGTAGATTTGAAAATCATCAGTATAGAGAGAGTAATTAAAGGGTGCTGATGAGGTTATCAAGTGAAATAATATAAAAGGCGAGAAGAGGATCCAGGAAAAACTTTGAGGGATACCTATAATTAGAAAGCATGATCTGGGAGAGGATTCAGCAAAAGATAGATGAGAGACCAGATATGTAGGAGAAGAACCAGGTGGGAGTGATTTTCTGAAAACTTAGATAGAAAAGGCAAGAGAGTGATCAACAAAGTCAAGAGCTACAGAAAGGTCAAGGGAAATGAGAATTTCGAAAAGGCTATTGGATTTGGCAGCTAAAAGATCATTAATAATACTGGGGAGAGCAGTTTTGATAGAATAATAAGGTCACAAGCTGGATTGTAAGCAGTTAAGAAGAGAGTGGGAGGAAAGTGCTGGCACCTATTCTAGATGACTTCCTTACAAAGGGCAGAGATATAGGAAGATAGAAGGATCAGGTGTAGGGAAAGACATACACTTGTGTATAGACAGTAGGGAATATGCTATTAGATAGATTGAAAATAAGTGAAAGAGTGGGGATGACAAAGGAAGTAATCTGTTGAAGGATATGGGGTAGAATGAAAGAGTACTTGAACAAGCAGAGGGGTTAGCCTTGAAAATGTCAACCAGACCTAACCTATGGGTGGCCAGGGCTGAATAAGGCAGGCTAAAGACAGGAGAGTCAAGAACCAAACAGAAATTTAATTTCAAAGTGAGGGAAATACTTTGTGCAGAAGTCCTCCTGAGAAGAAAGGCTTATTTATGGTTTGAGGCAGAAGAGTTTTTATACATGAAAACCAGAAAAAAGCAGGATTCCATACAGTCTTTAGTAAATAGTTTCCACTGTTGCCATTCTTGGGACAGGCATTTGTAGGTCTTTTGGAAACAGTCCCCAAATTGATTGTCTCAAATCTTAATCATTCAGTGGGGCACAGAACCAGAGTTAGTATGGTGGGAATAGAATCCAAGCACTTTTTGGTTCACTTAGCATGTTAGGAGATTTAATTGATCGTGAAAATGATATGTTGGCTGCAGTACCAGCTCCTTTAGGATTCCAGAGGAAATAGAGATCAAAGCAATTCAAAAATTATAGGATTTCACCAAAGGATGATCTCATCTGGATGATCTCATCCAGAGAATGAGTTCAAAGGATTGTTATTATGACACAAATTTGTTGCTGGGTTTTAGCACTAGAAAATAGGATGTCTCCTAATATCTTGACAGTAAGGAACAAAGCCACTTCATCATATGAGATGGGTTGAAAGAAAAGATAGAGAAAGAAAGCATCTGAATAATAGGAGATGAAAAGGAAAGAAGAGGAAGATCATGGCAAATAACCTCAATTTTTTTTTCTGTAGAACATATGGGCAAAATTGGCTATAGGATAAGGAGGCTAGGGATTTAAGAGATGACAGTGAAGAGTTGAATTAGTTCATTAAGGGATCAAGATGGAGAAAAGAGGAGAAGATAAGAGGAATTTGAGTTAAGGGATTGAAAGTCATGGTGCAGATGAACAGTAGAATTTTGAAAGAGAGGCAGAAGGAAAGATAAAAACCCAATAGATTAAGATTGGATAAAGGGATTTTAGAATCTATGAACACAGAAGATAGTAAATTTGTGAATTATGACAAGGTCACAGCATTGATCATTTTTGTGTGACTCAGGGGTAAAGTGGAAGAGTAATGGGAAGTGAGGAGCTTGAGGAAAGTTAATATGTACATTGAAGTCCTACAAAATAAGGACAGGAATTGGGCAGGAGCCAGGTATTGAATTCAATGAGCAAAGAAAGAAAGTGAACTGGAGGTCAATGGACAACAGCTACTAGGATTTTGATAATGGATTCTGACCAGGATTTGGTGGTAGACATGAATAGTATGAATTCAAAAGAAGAGATATTACTGAGAGATGAAGATAGAAGGAGAACATGGAAGTGGCAATGGAGAGCAAGAAGTACTCTAACTCCTCTGTCTTGACCAGTGTGTTGAAGAAAACTCTGGAAAGTTACTGGAAAGGATGATCAGGAGGGTCATACCATCAAGAATATGTCAGCTTTCAGAAAAAAAGATAGTAGATGGAAGAAGTGAGAGAAAAAAGTTTTAAGATTAAATTTGTTACCCATGGGACAGATATTCCAGAGGGCACAGTTGAAAGACTAGGTGGAATTCAGTAGAATCTTTGTTTTGGGAAGGTTGAGGAAGATGGAAATGAAGGATTTGGTGGTAGGGGATGGGGAATGGGATTTGGGTAATGATCTCTACTTAAGAGTTACTGAAGTGTGAAGGGTATGACCAGACATGAACAGAACATGAGGGGAAGGAGCTATTTCTTTTACTAGTAGAGGCTAGAGATCTGGCTGGAGGCAAGTATAATAGGAAATGGGATGAGTACGGTTACATGGTCAGATGGGAGAACCTGCTTAACAATGCCTCAAACCTCCAAGAACTGGAGATTAGTCAGGAAAATAGTTCAGTTGGAGATGGAAATAGAACCTTCACAACAAAAGAAGGAAGTCCAACTGCTTTGTATGTCTCCTCTGTTTTGTACTTGTAAAATTGATTCATGTGTGTGTGTGTGTGTGTGTGTGTGTGTGTGTGTGTACATAACACTGCATTGGTCACTACTGAATTGCAGATTATTAGATTCATCCTAAAGATCTAGCTTAATCAAGATCCTGAATTTGGATCTTGGATTCTGACTCTGTCATTGATTGTGTTGTCTATCTTCATCTTTGTCTGCCTGCAAATTTGATGAATATATCACATGCCTTAATTATTGACAAAATGTTAAGTAGTATAGAGCCAGGTGCAAATCCCTGGTATTCCAATGAAGATCTCTTGCCATATTCTGGCAATCCAATTGATAACTGAATTTATCTGATTTTATTATCATCTAATCTATGTATCTCCCATATTTTCTACACAAATATTATGGGCAGCTAGGTAAAACAGTGGAGAGAATGCTGGGTCTGGAGTGAAGAAGACCTGAGTTCAGTCTAGCCTCAGATACATACTAGTTGTATGATTCTGGACAAGCCACTTAAACCTTAACTTGTCTCTGTTTCCTCATTTGTAAAAAGAAGATAATAATAGTACCTATCTCCCAGCATTGTTGTGAGGATTAAAGGTGATAATAACCGTAAAAGTTAGTACAGTGTGTGCTATTTTTTTTATTATAAGTTACTTTATCAAAAACTTTGCAAAAATCTAGGTAAACTCTATTAGCATTCACTCATCTATTAGCTCAGTAAACCTGTCAAAAAACCAATTAGATTGTTTGATGAAGACATGTTTACTTTGATGAAGACTATCCTAATCACAAGTTTGCTGATCATCTCTTTAATGATCTGTTGCAAAACTTTCCCAATTTGGCATAAGAGAATACTCTCTTTTTTTTTTCTTTTGCATTCCAGCATTTAACACAGTGCCTGGAATACAACAGATGCTTAATACGTGTTTATTGATTAATTGCTAAATAAATTAGAAACTTTTAAAACTAAGCAGAAATTCCCCCTTGACTTCCTTATCCCCAATAATCCAAAACCCTTGTGGACTGGTCTGGCAAGATCTATCACAACTGCGGATGCCCTTCTTTTCTCTCCTTTTCTTTGCCCCCTCCTGCAGGCTGAGGCTGACCAAAACCCATTTGAGCTGCTTGACTGCTCATAACAGTTGGATGAGATGGGAATTATAAACTCTTTTCCTTGGAGTGAGATGGAAGACCACCAGGTTTTAACATCTGTTATCATCTCTATATACTGCTAACCCCTTACATCTTTATTTGACCCAAAAATGTAGCCCAAAGACCCCTGAATTCTGTTATCAACCTCACCATAGAACTCTTAGGCTATCTTGGCTTTTTCATTGACCTTTATATTTCCCTGATTAAAAAGTATGTTCCTGGAGAGCAGGGATTGTCTTGCTTTCTCTGTATTCCCAGAATTTAACACAGTACTTGGCACATAGTAATCACAAAAACTCACTTAATCCAACAAACACCAATTTAAATTCAATTCAACTTAACAATTACTTATTAAGCACCTGACACAGAAATGGGGATGAGAAGAAAAATGAAATGGTAGTTCCTGACCTCAAGGAGATTATAATCTTGTTGAGTGAAGTGAGATAGTGGATATAGAGTTTATGCCACTAAGTAAATGCAAATAATTTGAAAGGGAGGGGGAACAATAGGGGATCTTGGAGAGGATTCTCATTAAAAATAGCCCCTCAGATGACAAACATTTATAAATAATTTTAATAGCAATTAGATGGTACAGTGCATAGAGTGCTAGGCATGAAGTCAAGAAAACTCATTTTCCTAAATTCAAATCTGGCCTCAGTCACTTATTAACTGTGATCTTAGACAAGTCACTTAATTCTGCTTGCCTCAGTTTCCTCATCTGTAAAATGAATTAGAGAAGAAAATGACAAATCCAGTATTTTTGCCAAGTAAATCCCAAATAGCAATGATGAATGCTTTTTTTTCTTCAGCATAGAATTAGTGTGTATCATATCTAGTGCATGCATGTCATTTGAAATGATGCAACGGGGTTTAATCATTATTTGTTAACGTTTGGTAGAGAATCACCTCCAGCTATTGATTTATACCTTAGAGTTGGGGCAGCTAGGTGGCACAGTGGATAGAGCACCAACCCTGAAGTCAGGAAGACCTGAGTTCAAATATGGCCTCAGACACTTGACACATCCTAGTTGTGTGACCTTGGGCAAGTCACTTAACCCCAATTGCCTCAGCAAAAAATAAAATAAAATATACTTTAGAGTTGGAGGTAATAAAGGTGTTAGAATTCTTATCTTTTAAGAAATAGGCTGAAAGAGACAGCATCTATAACATCTGCTTAGAAAAACATGCCAATAAAAATGATAATTGAAAAATGCTTGAATTCATTGTCAAGATGTTCATAGAGGTAAACAGAGTCTGATAAGGAATCTTGGTGAGAATGGAACATAAATTATCAAACACCAGAAAAAAACTTTTCTGTAACATATAATAAAGAGACTGGGCCAACAAATTGGTCAGGTCCCTATACAGCTGGAGCCATCTATTACTCATGGGGAAATTAATCAAGCTTCTTGATGAGCCATCATACAGTAATGATGGATAGTAAACAGATTCAGAGGAAAGGAACTCACCTGAATATTGCAAAAAGATTTATGGAATTAAATAACTCAAAAATATTTATTACTGGCAAAGATAAGCTTATATATTATGCCCAAGACTTATAAAGGTCTCAGTACAATGTGAATAAAATGGGAAACTGAGGACTTCTCAGAATAATGACTGTGAGAGATTGGTGTGGTTTTTCATAGGGAATCGCTAACTAAAACATTGCAGGAGGGATTAAGTATGGTTTTTTAGAATATCAAAGGCAGACCTGGCTTTCGACTTGGAATCCTATTTGCAAGAAGTCTGGCAAATATCTGTAAAGTCAGCAATGTTAGGCAGGCTAAATGTGTATTGTGATAAAGTTGGGTTTGAGCAAAGCCCAGATAACAGAATAGCTAATAATATTATATTATTATAATACTAATTATAATATTATGTTATAATAGTATTATAATACTAATAATAGCATTGTGGTGATAAGCAAGCAGGGAAGCAGAAAATACTTTGTTCTGGAGATTGACAGAATGGGGGCAGGTCTTGAGTGCCTGTAGCTCCTCTGGCTATAAAACACTTTTTTAAATTGGCAAGGGTGGCCTCCTTGCCCCAGGCTTGCCTGGGGGAGGGATAAGAAAGGACCGCCAAGAATCTCATGACATTCTAAAAAACTTCTAATCTTCACTTTGAGAGATCTCTGAGGAATGATTTTGAGTCGGGGTCACATTTTTATCCCACATAAATGGATCTCAGTTATGTGCAAATGTGAATTCAGATGATAAAGAAAAAATAAGTTACATTTTAACCCAATAGCAGTTGTAGAGAGAAAACAGGGTACAACTGTGGGGGAGTCTTCAGTGAGCTCAATTATAAGTTATAATTATAAACTGAGAATATCAGAACTATTAAGCCAGTGGTTAGACTACTTATGATGTGCCAGGTAAAACCAGAAAGGTGATTACTCACATAGCCAAACATAATGCTGCAATGGCAAATATGTAATAATAAAATTACATTTTGCCCTGTAATTTATACTATTCATGTTGTTTTTGAAATATGTGACTTTTTTTTACTGTCTATAAAATGTTGATACAAATGCCTTTATGTATTGCTTTTTGAATATAGATTATATATTTTAATGAGCGCTAATGCTTTATCTTTTGCATATGCAAAAATTTGAAAATGGTATATTCTATTGTTTATATATAATAGTATTTATATATGTCATTAAAAAGAATGTTTACTTTTTCTTTCATATGTTAGATCTTGATTTTCTTGAATGAAAAAGTATTTTGTAATTATCTATTGCCAATGTATTGAATACTTGACTTTTTTTTAATTAGATGATATTTGCCTATTCTATTAATCTTCTAGTCAAAGTCATATACACCTAGAGAGAGGGATATGAATGTGGACCACAACATAACATTTTCATGCTCTCTATTGATGTTTGCTTGCATTATATTTCCCTTCTCAGATTTTTTTTCTTGTAGAAACGATTTTTCTTGCACAGCAAGATAATTGTAAAAATATGTATACACATACTCGATTTGTCAAGATTTTTAACATAATTAACATGTAGTAGACTTCCTGCCATCTAGGGAAGGCGTAGGGACTGGGGGTGGGGTGGGAAATTTGTAACAGAAAGCTTTGGAAGGGTCATTGTTGAAAAATTACCCATACATATGTTTTGCAAATAAAAAACTTAAAAAAAAAAAAAACAAACCTTCTGACCCATGATTTTTCTCATCACTAAGCCCCATTTCCACCCCATCCTTCCGCTTACTTCTTATATCCATAAGTGTATGGGGTCATCATCTTTCCATCCTACTGGGGCCCTGACCAAGACCTTCTCCTTCTAGCTCTGGTCCCCAAGTACTTCTCCAGGATAATAAGCTAAATACCCTGGAACCATGACTAAGTTCCCAACCTTTCATTTTCTCCTGCTTGCCATGACATGGGCCTCCTTGAATCTCACAGGACAGGACAGGACATCACAGTCTGCTAGGAGGCTGAACTTAGTGGGAGGACATTGACCACATCATTTCACACCTCCTTTATAGAACTTCTAACCAGTAAAACTCTGCCTGGACCCAGCCAGGTTAACCACCCAATGGCTAATATGCTCCCATCCTAATGTTCCTGAACCCTTCCCAATATAGAAACCCCATTCCCCATTCTTGACTTGATGGTTTTTCACACCTATCCACCTCAGCTCTTTCTCCAATATAGCAAACCAGATGTGCCCTCTGGAATGCTTGCTCCACAACTATCAAACTTCCTTTTATTTTAAACCTTTCTTATTCTTTCCATCTTTTGGTCTTCATTGAGACATGGTTCCCTATTGACAACACCATTTTCCTCCTTACCCATTCCAGTACTGGCCACAATGACTTGTTGGTCATAATGATGGGAGTGGGTTAAGTTGGAATACTTCTGTGAGAACAGAAATTAATAAAGGTAGTCTGTTGTTGTTTCAATCATGTTTAATTTCTTTCTCCAACTAATTTTACAGACAAGGAAACTGAGGCAAACAAGGTTAAGTGATGTGGTCAAGGCTATACAGCTAGCAGGTGTCTGAGGCCAGATTTTGAACTGAGGAAGATGAGTCAGGAAGATTAAGCAGAAACTTCCTAGCCAAGTGACCTTTAGAGAATTTGATGGTGGAGAGTCAATTCACAATAGAATTGTGTCCAGAGTGGAAGTAAATTATAAGACAAAAATTTGGCTTTTAAGTAAATTTCTACCAGAATATAGTAGAAGGATGAAGTTACCAAGATAAGGAGTTTGGAATGATTTAGTAAACCTGTGTTAACTTGATTTAAGTCTTAAAGTAGAATTTAATTAGTTTTCCATTTTATAGTCTTTCTTCCTCACTGTCACTTCCTGACCTACCTTTATTAAACTACTTCTCTTCCTTAGGGTCTGGGCCATCATTTTTTCTTCAATGAGTTTCAGTGTCTGGCTCATGGGCTTTCTTCTCCCAATGTCTTGCTCATATACTAAGGAATGTCACCATACATTATAATACTCTCTCAGATACCCAATTTCAAGTTCTTTAAAGTACTCAATGGGGCAGCTAGGTAACAGTAAAATGTTGGTTGAGAAGACCTGATGTCAAATTCTTGGTGTTTGGATTCCTGCATTCAGGAAACTGACATACAGTAGGTAGAGAGGTGGACCAACAGTCAGGAAGACTGAATTTGACTGTAGCCTCTAGATACTTCCTACCTGTGTGACACTGGGCAAGTCACTTAAGCCCTGTTTAACTTAGTCCAGGGAGAAGTGACAAACCACTTCAATATCTTCGCAAATAAAATCACATGGATTGTATTGCCATGCTGGGGTCCATGGAGGTAAGATATGACTATACACACAATCTATTCACTTCCTAAGACTTATACCTCCACTCCAGCTTAGCTACACACGGAAATGATCAAGTCTTTGATCTCGATTCTACCCCTGCACAATATTCCAAACTTCCTTTATCTGACGATCATTCCATCTTTCCCTCTCTAGTCTTCTTCACCCCAACTCAACCTCTCCTTCTTTCCTCCCTTCCTAAATTCTTTTTCTTATTATGAACCCTGCAAAGCCTATTCTGTTTCCTTCCCTGATTTCCTTGGTGAATCAATTTAACTCCACCCTAGTTCTTTCATCCTCTTTGTCCTATAACCTTTTCAGGCCTTGTCAAGCCTCCAACTCCTTGATTCTTCCCATCATCTGCCTCCACCATTCCTATTTCTATGTAGCTAAATAAAGGTGCAGGAAATCATGAAATCTTGTGGACTGGGCAGATTACAAATTCCTTTTTTCTGTTCTTCCCAAAAGGCCTGTTATCACCCATCTCAATACTTCCTCATTGTTTTTAAAGGAAGTTTTTCCAGATCTCCTGCTAATGCCTTCATAGCTAATTATATTTCTACTGCTACTAATAATAATCATAGTATTTATATTAAATGCTTTTCCCCTACAACCCTGGGAGGTAGATGCTATTTTTATAAGTGCTATTATGATTATTATGATGGAATTGAAGCAAATAGAGTTAAAATGACTAAGTTCACACAGCCAGTAAATGTCTGAAGTTACATTTGAATTCAGATCTTCCTTGACTTTAGCCTCACCTCTCAACCCACTTACTACATGTTCACTTCCTGATCTAAACATCAAACATTTGGTAACTACTTAATGCTTGTGGATTGATGAGGAGACTGAAAGCCTGCCCCATGTACTTGACAAATGGCTTCAGAAGGTCCATCTCAGCTCTACATTCTTTCCAACAATGCATATCCCACTCCAAACTCCTGCTCCCCACTCTGCCACCATCAATCACTGCAGAAACAAATTCTATTCAGGCTTGAGAATTCAGTCGCAGGCAGAGGGGAGCCTTTCTCTACCTTTCCCTTAAAAGGAGACCTTGGGAGACTTTTTTCCCCTCTAAATATTAGAACACTAAATAGCCAGGGATGCAATGTATTGCCTCAAACCTACCCACCTCAAGGATCAATGGGTCCTGGACTTAGAGATGGGGGTGTAGGGTGTAATACCAGAGAAACTGACGTGAGAAAAGATTGTTTTTAATCTTTAATGTGGAGAGTTTAAGCTAGCTGACCAAAATGGGAACATGTTTTCAAAGCATTGGGTCCAAAGTAACTGAGTTACAGTTTGTTTATATAAGGTTTTTTTTTTTTTTTTTTTTTTTTTTTTTTTTTTTTTTTAGCAAACAAAATACAGAAGTGAGAGTGCAATTAGTTTTGTGCAGTTATCTTTACTTCAAAGAGAAAGCAGGGAGAGAGGAGTTAACTTGGTATTTACAGCTTGGAGATTGTAGCCCAGGCCCTGTAAAATAGGGGAGTGGGACCATTCTTGGATAGATAGGGACTATAGCGAGGGCATAACTACAGGACTGGAGGTTGTCCTTGACAATAGTTCTCTTCTCAGGGTAGTTTTTGGACAGGGATGAAGTCAGAGAGGCAAGCACCTGGAGATTTTCTTTTTCATCCTTCATTGTGTGGCAATGGTATGTGGAGGGGAGTCAGAGCCTCAAATTGTTAACTCAATTTTCCAAATCAATTTTCCAAAAATCATTGTTCTAATTGCACAAATGAAAAAGGGAAGGGGAGGTACGGCTAGCTATCCTGAGCCTAACATAGGAAGGGGGAGTATGGCTTAGTATTTAGGGCCTAAGGAGAAGGAAGTTCTGAGGTGGTCCCCAAGGAGGCCTACTAGATCATGACTTGTTTTTATCATAATACCAAGATGTTTTAACGTCTAATATGGTCAACAGAGAAAAAAATTCACATTTAAAAAAAAGTCCGTGGGAGAAATTGGAATTTTTCAGAGTGTAAAGGGGTCCTGAGAATATAAAGTTGCTAGCCCTGCCTCTTTATTTTAGAGAGAACTGAGGCCCAGATTAAGAGGTTCTGCCGAGAGGACCCATGTGAGAGCGATGGGATTCGAATCCAAGTCCTCTCCACCCGGTTAGCCACTTGGCAACTCGCGGGAGTGGAACAGTTAGTTGGGCGGTTCTGGAGGGCGCCAGAGACAATCCCAGGAAGGACCGAGAGCCACGTGCTACGCAAGCTCCGAGCGCGCCATCCGCCCTGGGGGGCGAGGCATTTTGCAAGGTCCACCTCCTGAGGAGCGAGCTGCACTGCATTTATCGGCTCCCACTCTCCAGACCGCGCAGCCGCGTTGCTCCGGGTTACGTCGGCGTCAAGAGGCGCGCCTTGAGGAGGATGGGCAAGCGGTTGAGAGCCCCTCCTCAGTCTCGTACCAGCAAACGGTCGTCTAGGCGGGCTCGAGGACTGAATCTGGGGTCTTGCGCCGGGGCGCGCACACGCGGGTCGGGGCGTGGGAGGGGCAGGGAGGGGGGGAAGGCCGTAACCACCCGTCCTCCTTACCAACGAGGACCCTCCATCGCCGGGGTTGGGGGAAGGAGAACGGGGAACATCCCCACCCCCACTGTTGAGTCGCTCCAGGTGCGGCCGCCAAGCCCTCCTGAGTTCCCCCGGTGATGCTGCAGGTCTCCTGGGATGGGGTGGATTTTTTCAGGTAAAACAGAGGAGACGCCGGTACGGGGTACTGGTAGGGTTGATGTGAGTGAGAGGGCGGCCATTGAGGCAAGGGCGGGAGAGGGACCTTGTCAGGCTGGGGGCCGCCCCCATCGGCCCGAGGGGCGAGGGAGAGTAGTGGTAACCAGATCCTCCACTTCGGGGCTGCAATAGGCGCTCTGCAGAGTGCAGTGCAAACTGGTAGGGAGGGGGACGAAGGTCGGCCTTTTTGCGGTCCCCTCCCCCCATGGAATGCAAAGCCTTTTCTGCGCATGCGTCACGATGGGCGGAGACTCGACTTGACCCAGGGTAGAGGAACCCCCATCTCCAATGGAGCGGGGGTGACTTAAGGATAAAATCAAAATCTCCTTTGGCTTCTTGGTGGGAGCTCTGGACCACTAGAGACAAAGCACCCAGTCCATAGCCCAACTTGAGCAAAAGGGATTTCTCGTCCTAACCACCACTTTTCTCCCAAGTCCACAGGGTTTTATTGCCGAAGTCATTAACCTCAGGTTAGAGAACTGTCAGCATTTTCTAGTTCCCTTTAACTAGTTTATCCTCTTTTCTATTAAAAAAAAATCTTTACTAGAAACCCATTTTTTATCCCTCTACCCACCCCGTGTATAGTCAAAGTAACCCAGCTTTATGACTGCTTGAAGAGATCAAATCCCATCGTTTCATAGATTTAATTCTGGAATGGCTCTTAAATGTTATCTAGTCTCACCATCTCATTTCAAATGGTGAAATTTCGGCCAGAGATTATGCAGTTTGGCCTAATGTCTTCCAGTTAGTGAACGCACAACCTCTCAAGTTTTGGATTTGGATGATCTTCAAGGTCCCTTCCAAGGCATAATCTGTGATTTTGGAGGCTGGAATGATGCATTCATTACAATGCTTTATACACTGTGTGTGTGTATTAGTAGACACAGATGTCCAGCCTCTGAATAAGGGCTACCTGAATTTCATAATGGATTCTGACATGGACTAGCAGTACCTAGGACAACTTCACAACTCCATTGTCTTGAAGCAGTTTTTTTTTTTTTAAATAAGATTGTAAATGAGAGCCAGCTTCTTCATTGGTAGAGCCAGACTTCCTCATCTAGAGTTTACTTCATTAGTGAAATCACAGGTCCTTACCTTTCCTGCCTCCCATCACACACAAGATAACTGATTTAAAAGTTCTGTTTTGAAGCTTGGATGGATCTCATAATTTGCCTAAAAAAAAAAAAAAGCCTTATTTCAGGTATCTTGCTTCTATTTGACTCTTTAAGCCACCTGTCTGTGGCATTATTCTTGATTTCTTGACATTAAGAAGCTACTAATGGAGCTAAAAGAAGAAATTCAAATCTCTGGAAAGCCTTTTATGTGCAAGGTGTGTTATTGTTCATCCTTTCAAAGAGGACCAATGACATAAGCAATGTGATAGCTTCAGATGCCAGTGAATTGGATTTGAATGAGGCAGAATTATGCAAAGTTGCCACCCTTGATCTCTCCTTCAGTTATTTGAGTCCAATGGCAAGATCCTTTACTAAGAATAAAGTATGTGAAGACAAAAAAGGCCTTAAAGAGTTTACATACCCAATTGAGAGAATATACAATATATGGGTTGTTTTAGAAGTCTTTTGAGACCCCCCATATATCATTTATGTGCAGAGAACAGGGAAAAAAAAGTATAATGCAATGCAATGAAAACTAAGGACAGAAAGGGCACTTTCTGTAGGAGGAGGAATTCAGGGAAAATTTACCAGAGGAAGTCCTTCTCTATCAGCTTAATTCTGAAAGAAGAAATCATTTCTAAGATGTGTCAGTGAGAGTGGCATACGTTCAAAGTATGGGAGCTGACTTGTGTAAATGTACAGGTGTGAGAAATAGAAGATCACATTTAGGTAATGTTTTTTTTTTTTCCTAAATTTGAAAAGTAGATGGGAAGCAGATTGTTTAGGATTTTAACAGGATGAGTTTGTGTTTTATAGGAAATGAGGAACAGAAGATTTTTGACCAGTCCAAGATGACAAGTCTGACTTTTGCTTTAGTAGGAAGAGCAAGTAAAATGGCCATTGGTTATTATTGCTGACTTGACTGACCCATATCCTTTTTCTTATGCACCTCTTAGATCATCATTTTTAAGCCCACTTTAAAAGTCTTGCCATTTTTTAGGTAGAACCTGTTTTAAACCACTTATACAAGTTTTGGTTGCTTCCAGACTAGGTCACTCTTAGGAAATTTCAGCTTAGATTCCAAGGGAAAGCTCTCTGTGACCTTCATTTTGAAATGGCCTTTATTCTACAGGCCTGGGAAGGCCTGACAGAATTTTTTGAAAAGGTCTGTTGGTAAATGAAAAAAAGATTATCCATTTAGGAGAAAATCAGTTTGGCATATGAAGGCTTGTTTGTTTCACATCCAAATCCCCTGTATTGATATTAACATCTCCTGTAAATATTTAGTAGTTCTGGTATGGTATACTTTTTTGTTTCATATCCAAATTTCTGTATTGACATCGACATCTAAAATTGCTGTAAATATTTAGATCTGGCTTATATGTTGCAGAAAATCCAGAATGCAGAAACTTGTAAACATGCTTTTGTCCTTTATGTTGAAGAGGATCAGTGGCATCATTAGGTTGATGTCTTGACTCTTGAGTAAATTGAATTTAAGTGAAGCAGAGTTGCACAAAGTTTTCAGCCTCACTCTCTCTTCCAGAATCATCAGTCTAATGACAAGACAAAAGTCAGGACAGCTGGTGATAACCTGGAATGCAGTGGATATCCTTGGTGTTTTTTGATGTTTGACCGAGCTCTAAGGCCTCCATAGTGCTTACTTCATTTCCCTCATGGCCATTATGACAAATTGTTTTCATCCCCTCATTCCACTGGTTAAAGGCTTCATATGCTTGGGATAGACTTCCCCCTAACTCAGTGATGGGTCTGAGGCTTGATGGTCATCCTCGGCCTGGGTTAGCCCATCTGCTGAGATGGTTTTTCCAGAGTATGACTGCTATGCATGCTACCCTCTTGTTGGAGCTGCATGTGAGAGAGTGACACCAAAGGTGGATGAGTAGCCCTAAAAAGGGCTTGGGAGGCCTTCACCCCAATATACTAACCCTCCCTGAATACCTTCATACAAACTAGTGGCAGTTAAGTAAGAGTGCCACTCTTGGAGTCAGGAAGAGTCTTCATTTTAGAGTCCAAATCTGACCTCAGACATTTATTACCTGTGTGACCCTGGACAAGTCATTTAATCCTATAAATATAAAATAAGATGGAGAAGGAAATCGCAAACCACTGTTTGCCAGGAAAACTAAAAGAGGTCACGAAGAATTGTATATGACTGAACAATAACAAAATCACAGGTCCCCTTCTTAGTCCACCTAGGATAGATCTGCCTGTTGGTCTCCTTTCCTGAATCTTGCAGGGACTTCTCAGGATTTTTACCTGTCTCATTCTTTCAGTCTCATTGTTGAAAAGTTTTGTGTGTTGAACTTCTGACGAACCTTCAGTGTGAATAACCTTATCCTGACTTGGGCTTTCTGGCTCACAATGTCTTGCTGTTGAACATGTACATACTGTGCATAGCCATTAATGGATTATTTGTTAACATCTTTGAATTTTCAGGTTCCTGTAGATCAGGTCCAGAGCTATGAAGAGATCACAGTTCTTAAGGTAGCAAGGACCTCTTAGACCATTCACTCTTGTATGAACAGCAGTCCTCTTGTGAATGGTGATCCACCTTTTTTGAAGACCTCTAGTGAGAAAACACTGTTTCCTGAGGCAGCCTGCTCCTGACATCAAAACTAAATCTGCCTCTCTAACTTCTATACATGAATCTCATCTTTGGGTAGAAACAGAAAAAAATCAACTGACTGTCTTCCACCTGCTTGTTACTCAAATCACTTAAGATAATGACTATTCCACCTGGGGTTTCTCTTTGCTGAACATTTTTTTCTTCACCTCACAAAGCATGATTTTGGGGTACTTGCTTTTCACTGGATATTCTACAAATTGTCAACATTCAGAAGGTTCCCAGTTCTGAATATAGTTTTCTAGAGGTCGTTTGATCTGGACAGGATACACAAAGCAAGGCGATCACTTTTAATCCTGAACCCAATGCTTTACCTTAGTGCAATTTAAAATGGAATCTGGTTTTTGTTTGCTGTATCACATTGTCTACTCATTAAATTTGTACTCCTCCATACCTTGTACTTGTGAAGTTGAGTTTTTTGAACACATTTATGAACATTATCATTAGTACCATTATAATTGATCTTCGAATAGTACTTAAAGAACTTGGTAATTCTTTAAGTACTTTTCAAAGATCAAGTACTTTACATCTATTATTTCATTTAATTCTCACAACGAGGATGGCTATTTTATACCCATTTACAGATGAACAGGACTTAGTGACTTCCCAGGGTCAAATAATTGGTATCTGAAATGAGATTTAAATTTAGTCTTACTGCCTTGGAACTCTGTGCTCCATCCAGTCAGTAATATGTGAAGCCAAGTGTTGGATCTTGTAAGATCTTTTGAATCCTGACTCTAGTTCAGAATTTAATTTATGCTTCCTATTTTGGTATTGTTTATGTACTTGATAAGCATGCCATTTATTCTTCCATTTAAGACTATTGGAAATAGGAGGAACCTAAGAGCATTGGGTTTGGAGTCAGAAAGACCTGAGTTCTAACTAGGCCTATTAATCTGGTCCCATACTGATGTGACTCTGGGCAAGTCACTTCTCTTTGCCTTAATGGAGAGAAGAAGGAAATGGTAAACCATTTTAGTATCTTGCCGAGAAAAGCCCAGGAATGGTATGATCCTTGGGATCATGAAGAGATGATCATAATTCAACAATTTTATTAGGTCCAAGTGCAATTTCCTGGAGCACTCTACTGGTGACCTTTTACCTTGTCTTTGAACCATCATACCTTTTTTTTTTTTTTTTTTTTTATCAATTTGGCCATTAAAGCTGTTCTCCACTTGCCTAACTGGATTATTAACTAACAGAAGATA
>JAJPUD010020725.1:0-24172 GCA_023553655.1 Myrmecobius fasciatus | reverse complement strand
CTGACATAATGCCATTCAACCATTAACAATTATTCTTTGAATAATTTAAACAGTTTTGAATAAGCCTGACTTTTCTAATCCATATTTTTCTATCTTCAGTAGTAAGACAATTTGTCAAAAAGACAATTCTCTCATTCTTGAAAGAGGGCTTGCTCTTATACAATCCTACAACTGTGTTTTTCACTACTCAAGGTCCCTGAATCCTCTTTGTTCAATCAGAAATTTTGTTCTTGAGAAAGTTCATCAACACTAGGATTATGACCTCAAAAGTCTTTTGTTAGAAAGGAGATATATGTTTAGTGATACAAGAACAAAGTGGAGATTTCTTCTTACTAATACATTCTGATTTATCGCTGCTCTTATGAGCCTGTGGCCACATATTGACTTTTCCCAGATTCTCTTGTTCCCCAGTTTCTGGGGAGATCTAATCATAAATTCCAGAATAAATTATGGGGACTACACATCTTCATGTTATTCTCTTTCTCCCATTTTCAACATTTAACTGGGAGGAGTGTCCTCCATTACTAGTTTAGGAACTGACAAAGCATTTTAGTTGTTTGGGATTTCATGGATAAAGTTATTAGCTTTCTCCGTCAATTACTGTATCAGATTTGCTTCATAATAAAGAAGTTTGCTTCTCTTAGCCTTTAAGCATGCATGCCTTCCAGGGGACACTAAGAATTCTCCTGAATTGTTCAGTAGGAGAGGCAGAAGTGGAAATAAATTACAAGGCAACATTTTAAAATGTTAAATAATAGAAGTAAACTTTCTCAAGTTCCTTTATGCTCCAACCATTCTAGAGAGCAATCTGGAACTATGTCCAAAGGGCTATAAAACTGTGCATACTTTTTGACTCAGCAGTGCCATTACTGGGTCTGTATCCCAAGGAAATCATAAAGTAGGGAAAAGGATCCACATGTGCAAAACTGTTTTTAGCAGCTCTTTTTGTAGTACTAAAGAACTGGAAAATGAGTAAATGCCCATCAATTGGGGAATGGCTGAATAAGCTGTGGTATATGCAGGTAATGGAATATTATTATTCTATTAAATAATGATGAACAAGCTAATTTTAGAAAGAACTGGAAATATTTACATGAACTGATGCTGAGTGAAACAAGCAGAACCAGGAATACATTGTACACAGTAACAGTAAGAATGTCCGAAGATTATATGAAAGATTGGTTCCCCTCAGTGGTTCAATAATCCAAAGCAATTCCAATAGACTTACAGAAAATGCCATCTGCATCCAGAAAAAGAACTATAGAGATTTGAATGCAAATCAATATATGTTCTTTTTTCCTATTCACTTCTTTTTTTTCTGTTTTTTTCCTCTCCCAATGGTTTTTTCCTTTTCTGATTTTTCTCTCCCAACATAATTCTTAAAGCAATGTATGTTAAAAGAAAACAGAATCTTTTTTTAGATAGTAGCTTAGCCACAGGATCTGTTAAAAATAACCAAGAAAGCAACTTGGTTATCTGGGTTCAAAGGAACATTTTACTGGGCAGGTGTTTTTTCTCTGGGTCCAGCAGGTTTGAATATATTTATTTTCTACTTAGCTACCTAGATTCAAGGAATAGCTTTTGGGGTAAGTGTTCCTTTGATGAGCCCAGCAAGAATAACCATACTTATTATAGTGATTTTAAAACATGTTTATGTTTTAAAGCTCCATCAGAATTTTTCTAGGCCAGAGTTTATCATGTCTCCCTATATACACTACTGAAATGAAATCAATAACAAATATTCAATGAATAGGTGATCAGATGACAAACTGAGTCAACTGAATCTCCATTGAAGGAAAGGGGATGTATATCATGATAAAAGGGAAATTTCAGTGGGAAATGATTAAGTGAAAGCTGTCACTAGGAAGAATTTATTAGTTTTGATATATTTTGTCAAGAGTTATAGCAACAGGAGGAAGATATATAAAACAGGAAAGTAAAGTCTGGCTTAGTACAAAACAAAACTTTCTAGTATTTAGAACTGAAAGGGGAAAGATAGGTTACCTTAGAAGGCAGTGAGTTCACTGTCACTAAAGGTTATTGTGGGAGGAGGGATTTTGTGAGTGCTGTAGAGAAGGTGCATTCTTCAGTTTGGGTTAAATAATATAACTCTGAGGTTCTAGGGTCATAGAACATAGATTTAGAACTGGGAAAGACTTAAGAAGTCAGCAAGTCTAATTCCCTTGTTTTACTGACGTAATAATAGTTTCAAAGAGGTTATATTACTTATCTGGAGTTATATAGTAGTAAGTAGGTAAAGTGAGATTTGAACTTATAAGTTCATGATTTCAAGGCCAAACTCTTCACTGTGATATGCTGGTTCATAATACTTCAAGGTCTCTTTCAATTTTGGAATATTCTTTATGATGGGATTAAAATTTAGGAACTACTTATTTGCCATTTAGAGTTCTATAATATCCCTCCAAAATATTTTCTTTATAACTTCACCCTAAATGGGATTCCCTTATGGATTTTGTTTCTTTGTTCGCTTTTTGCTGTTTTAGTCACAAATTGCTACTTATATGATAGAATAGCATCTAGTTATTTTCTTCATAAGCTTTTTTTCAGAGGGGTAAGAAAAAAAACTTCTTGAAGATTATAGGTGGGGGACAAAATTAATATTAATATCAAATCAATCCCCCTCAACAAGAATCACTCTGGTGTGACAAGTTCAATCTGCAGCCTATGACATCTCCCAATTCAACATATTAATGTTGTGCTGACCTTCCTAACCCTATCTGTGAGATCAGCCAGCTACTATGAATAATAAAGGAGTCTTAAGATCAGCAAGATTTGAGACATCACTTGTCCTGTGACTTGAGACTACTTAAGGATGGGGAGGGGAAGCTGAGGCTTGAGCTGTCCTTTCACAGCTCAAGTGTATCTCAGTTTTTCTGTTGGCATGAAAAGAGAGACCCCAGGACTTTCTTGAGGAAGCTACCTACGTAATCATTATTGGGTGGCTTCTTTGCATGTAGTGGAAATACCCAGAATCAATGCCTCTGAACATGGTAAGAGCTCTGACTTCACATAATGAAGTGCCCAGTGCTTTCCTCTCCAAATAAATACCAGTGCAAAGGTGATAAAGATGCCAGGGTCACTGTTGCTGTAATTTCTCCCTTTAACTTCCTGACTATTTAGTTATATAAACTTAGGATTCTTAGTGAAATACCCTAATTTTATTTCTTTATTTCTCATTCTATTCCTTAACATTAAGTAACATGCTCTCAGGATAGTTTTCTTTTCTTTTCTTTTGAATACACAACAAATTTTGCTATAAATACACAGCTCCACCAGGATACAAATAGTATCTAGCCAGCAAATGAAACCAGGTTGGTGGGGCAACTTGGGAAATGGATTGAAAAAACAAGTCAGACCATGGTAGTCCCAAAGAGAAATGATGATGATCTGAACTTGAATGATTACATTGGAAGGGGAAGGACACTACAGATGCTACCAGAAGTTAACTTTGTGGGAATGAGTTGCTCCCTTGATCCACTGGTTCTAAGGGCCAAGAAGTACCCTATTCTGTGTTGAAGTATCTTTTTGCTTTAAATTTTATTCTGCTCTCTTCAGGGACCAAGTATGTGGAGGGAAGATTAGAACCTGAATTTGGAGTGAGGTGGGGGATGTTTTGTACTTCTTTCCTTGCTATGTATTTTCTTGGTAAATATTTATTTGTAAAGGCTAATTGGTATGAACAAGTTAATTGATATTGAAGAGAATATTGGATAGGTGCTAGTGATCGCATAGAGCAAGGCTTCTTAAAATTTTTTCACTTTTTAAAAACTTTTTTATCTGATAAATTTTTACACTATTTCAGGTATAGAGATATATAAAATAGGTCTACAAATCAAACATTTACTGATAATAAATCATTATTTCACAACCTCCATTTTCGGTTACAAGACCCCACATGGGATCATAATTCATACTTTATAATATCATTATTATAAAGTACAAAAACAATTGTGTATATCATCAAATGTATCAAACTAATTTGACTATAATAATAAAATTTACACAAAGAATCTCAGAATTAGAGATTTTTTTAGAGGTCATGGAGGCCATTCTTTACCCAAAGCATGCATCCCTTAGAATCCCAATAGAATTCTTGATACATCGTCAGCCAACACATCACTTAGATGTGTTCCATCAAATAATTATAGACAAAAATCATTCTTGTTGACCCCTCCCTCGTCTGCAGGCTAAGCATAATAAATTTCTTCAACCTTTCCCCATGGTTTCAAGTTCTTTTATTATTCTGGTCATTCTATTCTAAGTGTACTTTAACTTTCTAATTCACCTCTTCTACTCTCTTTCTTCCCCAAAAGCAGTATCCTTAATTAAACATTTAAGCAGATTTTCTTATTTGTAGCTCAGGGATTATGGCCATTTATGCTTACAACTTTCAAAATTATAGGAAATATTACCTATCATCATTGCCTTTAAAAAAGTTGCATTTTTTTTCACATGCTAAAATATCTACCAAACTGGAAATGAGCATCCTTTCCAAAAAATATTTCTTGGGGCATTCCCTTTTTTCCACTTATTTAAACCACCAGGGAGAAATCCAGCTATTTCCCCATAAGGTTGCAAAGTCAATTAAGGAGCTCACAGGCAAAGGATTGATTCTCCTAAAAATTAGAGTCTCTGTCTTTGTTCTCTGTTGAAACTGTAAGAAAGGGGGGAAAGGGACAATCGGGTTTGTACTAAAATGTTAAGTCTGACTGGCTATTTAAGAAGCTTGAGAAGATTATCAAAACTTCCATACCAGAGATTAGAGGGAAATTTACCAGATGTATGAAAGCTTCATCCCTAAGAGCAGAGAGTACTTAATTAAGAGATCATTGTTTTATCTTAATTATGATATCTCCTAATAAAACACATCTTTTATACCCAGCTAGAGGGTAAATAGACTAAAACTATACCCAACACACAAAAATTTTCTGGACAAGAGAAGTATAATCCTATAAACAAACTATGTATGACAAAGACCAGAGGTGTCTAGCTAGAAGTCAGCCAACTACATCATGACAGCAACACTTCCCACTTGGATCAGATTAAAATGTAACTGGGAAATATTTAACAGAATAAGTAAAATACAAAAGAACACAGATGACACTAATGTATGGTTTCATAAATCAATATGTGGCCTTCAGGTTATTTATGTAGGGTTTCTATCTGAGTTTGATACCACTGGTATAGGGTGATATAGCCTTGGAGTCAATAATGCTTGAATTAAAATCCTACCTCAGATGCTTGTTTTAGGGCATCAATCAGGTGAGCTTTAAGATGATTGACAGCTAAATGTAGGAAGAACTGAAGTAGGGAGGTATTTGAGGTAGAGAGACCAAACCAGAAAGCTATTGCAATAGTTAGGCATGAGATAATTGACATTGGCCTGTATAAGGGTGGTGGTGGTGTCAGACAAGAAAAAGAATATATACAAGAAAGATCATAAAGGTAGAATTAATAGGACTTGGCAACAGATTGGATATGAAGGCCATGACCAAAAAAAAAAAAAGAGTTTGATGGCATTCTACAAGAGATCATTAAGGAAAATTTTCCCGATATTCTAGAAAGAGAGGGGAAAATATTGATTGAAAAAATTCATCAATCACCTTCGGAAAGAGATACCACAAGGAAAATCCCAAGGAACATTGTTGTAAAACTCCAGAAACCATAATCTCAAGGAAAAAATAGTGGAAGCTTTCAGACAAAAACAATTCAAATATCAAGGAATAAAAATAAATACTGTAATAGTTAAAACTGTCTAAAATTCAAACAGCATTCTGAGACAGATTGGATATGGGGAGAATTATTCCTTGGTTCAGAAGAAGTTAATACTCATGAAACCAGCATCAATAAACATGAATAGAGAATAATGCTTATATCACCTAATAGAGAGGATCTGTAAGAAAGCAAAACACTGATTGATATAAAGATAGAAACATCATCCCATTTTTATATGTCTGTTTTCAGAATTTTTAAGTTTACAAGTAAGAATTTCTTAATTTGGGGACTTTGGGAAAATTGTATGAGAATTGTTAGGGTCTTATGAAAAGAATAACATTTGAGTTTTGCATCATAAGATAAAGATGAGTCACTAAACCTGAGGAGACATTGATTTCAGGCAGTAGAAGTCATAGGAGAATATTCAAGAGAAGAAGATGATCACATGAAATGTCAGAAAAATTCAGGAACAGAAGGTAATGAGAGAAGCAGTTTACAGAAAATAATATCAAAATTGGTAGGAACTGAGTAAAATTGACAAATTGGCCTTAAATCTAAGGATGTTTGATCAGAGGAGAGAATTGTAGTTGGTGGAATCTAATTGGAGAAAGTGGAATATTTTATATAAAAGCTTTCTGGGCTTATTATCCTCTATTGACACTTAGCAACTAAAAAAAAAAAGGGAAAGCCTCTCAATGGTGCTTATATTACCTTTTATTGCTTTCTATAATTTAAGAGAAGGGAGAAATAAGAGAGAGTTTTGCATGTACTTTCTTGTGAGCTATGCTAATATACTTTAAAAAGTTAATATATTTTTAATTTTGTTTAACAATATATGCCCCAAAAAGTAAGCTTATTTCTTATCATTTAAGTTGTGTGTATGTGTGTGTGCCACAGTTTATTATTGTACATATTGTGAACTGTTTTTACAACAATACAATTTATTTGAAATAAGTGATATGTTGAAGGAAAATTTTACTGATTAGAAGCTTATTTTACTAAAATACTATTTTCCTTAAGAAAAAAAAACAAGCCTTAGCTTATACATTAAAATATAAATGTAGCACCTGTTTATTAGCTATGAATAATACAATTTTAGGTTAAGCAGTATCACTAACAACTAGAGTCTCAAATATGATTCATAATCATGAAAAAAAAACTTTACATGCTAATATATCTTGCTAAAAAGAGTGCAACACTTTCTCAACACCCTGCAAAGGGTAGCTGTGTGCTAAAAAGAGGTTGAAACTACTTCAATAGCCTCTGAGTAATAAAAAATAGATTTGGCTCATAGGAGTTATAAGGATGAAAAAGGAAGCAAATAGCAAAAAAGCAGTTTTAATCACCAGTTTTTGTTTCAGGTAGATTGCTTTCTAAAATGAAGAATATTAAGGATGACAGTTGAGAGTTATTAGTGTCCTCAAATAGATTTTCCCCCCCTCCTATTTTCCTTTTTTCCAAATTTCTATAAATGTGGGAGATTATGACCTAGGCTTATGGGTATGATGTTTTGATTATTCCTGCTTTTTTCTTGATTGAGCAAATGTTATGATTATTACTGCTTTTAAAAGGAATGATAAAGATATTAGAGATATTTTATAGAAGACTATTGAAAATACAGGGAAACATCTGGTGCCAAAAAGTATGAAGAAGATAAATATAACCTTATCAATTTTCTATTAAGGAGTTTTTAAAAGTGATTGGATCTGATAATTTCTCAAGAAGGAGGAGGGAATATTTCACAGAGTTAAATTAAAAAATGATTAAAAAATGAGAAAGTATCTGGTGATAAATTGTAAGAATTAATTTAGAATAAAGTCATTTGAAATGCTTGAGACAGCTAAAGATTTTATAGGTTTCCCCACTATATTGTGTCATATTATAATAGTACTATAGAGCTAGGTTGGATTTTTGCTCAGAGAAGGAATGATGTTCTTCTAGGGAAGAAATATGGTCTATCCTAACAGAAGCTTTGTAATAGTGGCAGATATCATTACTATTTTAAGAGGTCAAACATTAGGAAAACTTAAAAGAAAAACTTAAAACATGGAAAACCATGCAAAGTATATAGAATGAAACATGCAGTTATCTGGCAAGAGTTCCGACAACGGTCAAAAAGACAATTTGGTAATCAACGGGACATCTTGACAAGCATGTGACCATATAATGCCATTCCACAAATAAAGGAAAGGCATTTCAAGAAGATAGGAAACTACAAGGACTGATAGAGAAGCCATGAAAACTGAGCAAACAGATGCATTTAGACGAGAGAAAGTGTGCCAGGGTATGGCACACCTACATGGGCTGAAAACATAACAAATTAGCCTTGGTTACAAAAAGAAAAAAAGATAAATGATTTATAATAGAAAATCAGTTTGAATGGAATGAAATTCTTCATAAGCCTGTCTCTAGGATAATTTCTCAGACATGGCCCAAAGAACCCAAGCAAGAGAACACATCAACTCAAAAGCAGGAACTTATTCATACCCTGATGATAAATGGTATAGCAGACTAAACTATCCCATTTATTATAAACCAGGTAACAAGAAACCAAAAATCCAGGCCCCTTGTACAAATTAAAAACTAGTAAAGTGTCTATTGTTATAACTGATTTCAATGGACATATGTGAGTAAAAAAAAGCAATATAGTTTTTTTGTGTGGGAAGCTGAATTCTGAATTATCAATTTGAGGAAATAGAGATGGAACAAGGAATGAATGTCATCCTGGATCCCAAAGAACACAAAATAATCTCTTTCTCAAGCAACTCACTACAAGTTATTGCAGGAACACTAACATCAAGATACCACCAAAGGAAAAGAGCTATTTTTGGTTACAACTATAGACTAACTGGCATAAATAAGATAAGTTCATTAAAGGGGCAAATTATTACTTGCTTCAGAGGAAGTTAATACTCATTAAACCAGCATCAATAAATAGGCTACTATGTGAAGTCTGAGTTTGTTTACAAGGATTTAAGCAAAATGATAAAATTTTGGAAAGAAAAATATTTATTATTAATAAAACATTGGGAAAAATGAGTTAAAAATATGTAAATATGAGATCTCAATTTCAGAAAAAATTACAAAGTGATGAACAAAGTCTCCTGTAACCACCAATCCACTTGATACAATAGAAGAATCTACTACATTAAGTAGCAAGCCAAGATTACTGAAACTAAGCTTATTTCAAAGACAACAGTGAGAACTAATTATAAAAAAAAAGTTGTTGCTTTGAAAAACCTCAAACTGCCTAGATCTGAAGGCTGAATTTCTTCTGAAGTATTTTTTTAAATTTGTGTTCCTTACTTAAATGTTTTTTTTTTTAACATTCTTTTCAGTAACTAAAGGGTCTGTATCTTATATCAGTGATAGAGAATTGTGCAGAGGAAGTGTCATAAAGGAGATGATAGGCAAAGGAGATGGGCTAGTCATGTAGCAAGAGTGATAAACCAATCAATGGTCAGTCCACATGATCCACTAGTGAGCACACTATGTTAAGAGATCTAGAATAAACCTCTCATCATATTGTAACCTCTTCTGTTAAATTTGGGGTCAATATGGATAATAGTTCCACAGAATGGAGGGGCTGAGATCTTATCTTTTGAGGGAGTACCAACATTAAAAAGATCACTGATTCACAAAAATATTAAAGAATTTTGTTTGTTTAAACTGTTTTTCATTGTAAATGTTCTTTATTTCTGACATATTATGAATTGAATTACTTTCAATAGTCTAGCTTTTACCCCTAGGGTAGGAACTTAACTACTCCTTATAACATTGTTTCCATAAACAAATAGGTTTGGGGGTTCTAGATAACCAATTCAAAAAAAATAACACAAAAATTAGATATTTGTTAGTTGGGGACTGTGCTATCATCCTGCTGATTTTTCACAAATTCTTCACAGATTCTAAGACTATCAAGAATGGGAACTATATCTTGTACTCCCTCATATTCTCCTGTAGTATAACAAATAAAAGGTATTTAAACAGAAATATTTAAGTATCTGTGATTTCTTCAGCACAGGAAACTGCTTTCATCAATAGGAACTCCTTTTATCAATACATATCATACATCATTTGTGATTCAATAGATAAATTCTCGGGAGTTGTCAGGTTAAATGATAGGTTAAATTAATATCACAAATATATTAAAGGGTTAAATTTAAGTTTTGAGCATGGGTCTTTCTGACTCCAAAAAAACAGTATCTTCTTGATCAATGATATCAAACTCAAATAGTAAAAGGTGAGGTGGGGATGGGGTAGGGGGGGAGAGAGGAATAGACACTAACCGATACACAAGACCTGTGTGGGCACATATTGACTTAGAAAATAACCTATTAATATTATTTATGTTCTATTATATTTTAATTCATTTTATGAAATATTTCCTAATTATATTTTAATCTGATTCAGGCTATACTCTGGAGTATTGCTTGCCATATTGAAGGTAAGTGTTTGATACCTCAACTCTAGGCCATATTACCTATTTGTTAAATAAATAAATAATTTAAGGAATAACTCGCAATTTCTACAAGACTTTAAGATCAATACATCTTTATCTAGATACTGATAGGAGAGATGAATAATTATACCAGGACCTGATCTGGGGCCATTCTGCCCCTGAGTCAAGAGTTCTTTCCACTAATAGCAGAAATTCATATTCCTAAAGCATTTGAAGGTTTATAAAACTTTTCTCATAGCATTCTTTTTAAGGTAGATAGTATAAGAATTATTACTCTTCCCAAATTATAGATGAGGAAACTGAAACTCACAGGTATGTGCTGTCTATCCAAAATTACCTAGCCATAGAGGGAAAGAGTAAGGACTTGAAGCTAATGTCACCCGATATTAAAAATTTGATGCTCTTTTCATTTCAACAGAATCAATGAATTTTGTTGGAGGGACATACAATCATAATAAACTAATCAGTTTCATCTCTCTTTCTCTTGTTTCCTTTTATCAATCTCTCCTTTTCTCTCTTTCTCCTTCTCTCTCTCTCTCTCACTTTTTTTCTCTCTCTCTTCCTCTACTTCTCTTACTCTGTATGTCTTTATCCTTTTCTCTTTATCTCTCTGTGTCTCTGTCTCTCTTTCTCCTCTCTCTCTTTCCTCTCTCTCTCTCTCTCTCTCTCTCTCTCTCTTTCTCTTTCTTTCTTTCTTCCTCTGCTTCTCTCACTCTGTATGTCTTTATCCTTTTCTCTTTATCTCTCTGTGTCTCTGTCTCTCTTTGTCTTTCTATCTCTCTCTCTCCCTAGATCTTCATTTCTCTCTTTTCACTCATTCCTTCTCTCCCTCTCTCTCACATGCAGATCTCAATGCCCCATTTATTTTAATGGGAGAATTTTGCCAACATTAAGTTCCTGTGAGTTTATCAGTGAGTGAGCTGCCTTGGTAAAAATAACACTGTGCAGTAGAACAGAAAATAAGATGTCACGCCAAACTACACATCTCCACTTTCCCAACATACTAAAAAGCCTCCTGAAGAATTTGAAGGTGGGCTAAAAGCAGAAGACCCTATAAGCTCAGCCCTCTCAGCAGGTCTTCGAAGGATGGATTTTACTCATTACTCACCAATACCCTGGCAATGCCCAAAATGTACAACTAGGGAAACTGGGTCCTTGTTGTCTCCAAGCCCCTCTCTATATACCAGTCTATGTAGATTTTGTCAAGAAAGTGAAGATGTTTAGTTTGCCATGACATCTTATTTCCTGATTCACTACACAGTGTTATTTTAACCAGGGCAACCAGCTCCCTGATAAAGTTGGAGAACATTTTAGCTCCCTTGGCAATGAAAAGGCTTGGTGCTCTCTTGGCTCCACTTATTTATTTATTTCACTTTATTCCGTGTTTAGTATGACCGAGTGACTAGTTCAATAAAAGGGCAGAAAACGAATATGAATTGTATAATAAAGCAGAGCTGGTTCCTGCAGATTCCTAGGCCAGCACTTTCAATATTCCTTTCAAAGTACAGATCCCCAACTGAGATAGACTGAATAAGATGGACTGTTGATATTTGACTCCAATTCACATTATGGCTCTGAATAGGAACGAGCACAGGTGTACCTCTTTAGATAGTCAGGCAGAGTACACTTCCAAAAACCTGCCGCTTTGCTCACCATGACATCATGCCCAAGTCAGGCACTGAGACTGAGATGCACGTAACCGAAAGGACTCAGGAGCATAGTGGCTAATACAGCAAGAACATCCTCCAAGACTTTGGAGCTTGAGCCTGAGAGTATTACTGAATGATTTTTATTCTAACTTTTCCATTAAGCAAAATGGTGCCACTTTATTTCAAGTGATGGTGAGAGGAAAATACTTTGTAATAATGCCTTTGTAAGTGCTATATATATATATGAATCATTGAAAGAAATGCACTGGTCTTATAATCAAAAGGATTGGGATCAAGTCCTGTCTCTAATACTCCATTGCTGTGTAATTGTGGATAAATTAATTGTTTTATCCCTCTGAACTTCAATTTCCTTGTCCAAACAAATAATGTTTGTGGGGTTCTTGTGACTATCAAATGACACCATGTGTGTCAAGCACTTAGTAACTGTAAAGTGTTATATGAATATCAGCTACCATTATAATCAACAACCTACCTGATTTGCTTTTAATGAGTTATTTATTATTATTATTGTTGTTATTATTTAATATGAATATTGCTATTATTGTTTGTTGTATTCCAGGATAATAAAAAAAAATCTTGCTAGAATTATCCCAAGAGGCAGGAATACCTGAGGTCATCCCTCAACTATTTTTGGAAATGCACTATCATTCAAACTAGAGGTAGAGGGTAGATAAGAATAATAGGCAGGTGACAATTTGGGGTGTGGTGTAACTGAAACTGTGACATAATAAAGCTATTGCTAAATGGTTTTTATAATACTTAGAATTCCACAAACTCAGACTCTCATTTTCATAGATCATTCACCTCCAATGCATTTATTTTTCAGTATTAGGGATAGTTACTTGTTCCTGGGAAATCTGAATATTTCTATAGCGATGAACACCATTATAATAAAGGGTTACTTTTTATAATACATTTTCATGTCTTGACCCATAGTGACGATGATCTGGTTAAAATGAATTCAGTACAACAAAAAATCTGATATAAGTGCTTTCCCTGGTGCCTCTCCAGGTGACAATCACTCTTCATATCGAGTCCTTGGTCGTGTGTTATTTGTACAGGAATAAAGGGGGAAGGGAGAAGAGAATTCTTGCAGTACTTGTGTTCTGCTCTCAAGTATGACTCTTCAGCTCTCTTTTCCCTACTTCAGATATTCCAACTACCCTTAAAGAAATAATCCACCTATGCTTCCAAATCACCTAACAGCTAGTAAAAACAGCATACTGTAATATCTAGAAGCTTTGTAAGAAGAGACTGCTTGTCTACGATGTCTCCCACTTTCCCCTATTATGTTCACTCTCTTATTCCATCAATAAGATTTTATTATGTTCCTACTATGTATCAGGTACTGCATTAGGCACTGGGACTAAAAAAGAGTGCAACAGTTTCTACCTTCCAGAAGCTTATGTTCTAAAAGAGTAACAAATTACGTATACAAGCATTTCCAAAATAAATATGTAAGTGGTTCCCAATTTTTTACAGTTTAACTAGATTAATGATTGAAAGGTTAATAAAATGACTTTTTGAAGGTAGAAAATGAACTGTTGTATAAGGAGAATGAATAGAATAAACTTGTAAAATAATAAGGTACTGATTCTTTCATATGTGTAATGAACAGAAAAATAATTTTCCTACACTAAAAATGGATGAAAACTCATCTGTGAAGAAACAGTTATCCTTCAAAATGTGAAGATAGATACAGGAGGATGAGATAAAGGATTGGGAAGAACCTTTTGAGGACAGGGAAATAGGTGAGACAGCCGGGCATTTTGCTTCCCCAGCTCATTTATAAGTGATTGATTTCAGGGATTGAGCACTTACAACTCATAAAATAAGTTGGAACCTATAGGGAGATTAAACAAAACTATTATTTTTTAACTGTCAGAGAGTTGGATTTCATAGGAGGCTCTCGTTTAATCCATTAGAAGTAGTGAAGAAACCAGCAAGAGTGGAGCTAGAAAGATAACAGGAACAAGCAACAAAATTTGGGTGAGTAGACATCAGAACGTGAAGTTAATTGACAAGAAAGCTTAAACTGTTGTACTTCAGAGGTATCTTTCGAAGGGATATATAACTGTGGATTGGCTAAAGAAAGACTGAGATTCTGCTTACTGGAGGAGAGCTGAACTCACTTTTAGCTATTGCCCTTCTGTGCCATTTACAATTTAAGAGAGATGGTGACTTTTAGAGGTACTCTTCTACCCCCTTTTGGTTTGAGAGAGAAAAGCAGAGGGGGAAAAAAGCTTCACTGACTTTCGGATATGCTAGTTAGACAAGATAGGGACCTGTAGAATTATAAATCAGGCAGTTTTGTTTGGCTTTCCATGAAAGCCAATGTAGGAACTTGGCAATTCTCTGACTTAAGAAAATTGAATGTTATTATAATAGCACAACACTTTCACAGTGACCACTTAAGGAGAATTGTGAGTTAAAAGATTTTGTCACTATTTTATCACTTTTAAGAGTAGAAGAGAAACAGATTTGCCAGCAGGAGACTGGAAAGGACCAAAAGCAGAGAAATAAGCAGAGGTACTTTTGTGGGGGACAGATTTTTTTTTTCTGAAATATCCAAGAATATTAAGGCCTATCAACCAAAGTTTTGAGTTATCGTGAGCACATGGATTTTCCTCTTTGATGTGTTTCTTTGCCAGGTTCATATAAGTATGTGCTTATTCTTCCCATATGGATTCTACATGTATTGGTAGGATCATGTGACCCAGATCTATGTGTGGACTTTTACGTGTTATTATTACTGTATATACTTTATATTGAGTAAATGTGATATTAAGATTATTCCTGCTTTTGCCTTATTGAAAAAATATTTTATGTGTAAGAGTTAATAGTTTTATGATAAATGATTTTGTATAAACAAAAACACATTAAGTGAGGTTCATGAACTATATTGGTGATTCACAGGAATTTATCCCTTTCTATAAGAAGTTTATCCTTCAAACACCCAAGAGTTGATTTGTAATATTTGTGGTGGTCCATCTCTGGGAACCCTAGACCTGTTGATATATGAGCAAAGTGGAATGAGGAAGCCACGTGTGTGTGCATGGGCAATAAATAAGGATAGGATTGCAGTTTCAATCATACAGAGAACACTCAGGTAAGGAAACTCCCTCTAACGATACAGGTGAGCACCTTCTCTAACCTTCAATGACTTGTCCAGGGTTATGCAACCAAATATAGCTTAGAGATAGTTTAAATCCATGACTTTTTGTCTTTGAAAATGACTTCTCTATCCACTATGCCAAATATATATTATTTTTTATTAAAACATTTTATTTTCAAAAACATATATATATATATATATATATATAGGTAATTCTTCAACATTGACCCTTACAAAGCTTTCTGTTACAAATTTCTCCCCCCCCCCCAAGTCTTCAACCCTTCCCTAGATGTCAGGAAATTCACTACATGTTAATTATGTTAAAATACTTGACAAATCAAATATATGTATACATATTTCCACACATCATTGTTGTACAAGAAAAATCGTATCTACAAGAAAAAATATCAGAGAAAGGAAACACAATGCAAGCAAACATCAATAGAGAGCATGAAAATGTTATGTTGTGGTCCACATTTCATATCCCTCTCTCTGGGTGTATATGGCTTTCTTCACTGAACAATTGGAACTGGTTTGAAACAGGCAAATATATTTTTTTAAGTATACATAAATACAAAGTATAAATACAGCTAATGAGGCAGGGAGGACAATAGTAACAGGATAATTGGGGGAGATAAGGAAAGGCTTCACGTAAAAGTTGATGTTTGAGATGTGTCTTGAATGAAGATAAGGAATACATCCATATCTTTGGCTAGAAGGAAGTAAATTTCTCTAATTGAGTTAGGAGGGAATGAATTCAGGGCATAGGAGAAAGCCAATGCAAATATATAAAGATTGAAAATGAAGTGCTATGTGGAAAGGATAGAGAGAGGAGAAGTCTGGCTTTTACAGAATGCAACAGGAAGAGAAATATACAACAGAACTAGAAAGATTGGGACCTAATTGTGAAGGGCTTTAAAAGCTAAACAGAAGGGTTTACACTTTTATCCTAGATACAATAGGAATCACTGAAGTTTACTGTGAGGGAGGGAGGGGAAGAAAGTGTTACATAGATCAGTATTTTATGCAAAAAACCTTTGGCAACTATTTGAAAGGTGGACAGGAGTGGATTAAAGATGTGAAACAGGAGACCAAATAGGACCCAGCTGTAATAATATGGGTAAGAGGTGATGAGGGATGAGATTATGATAGGAGCTATATAAGTAGAGTGGAAACTGAAGTGAAAGATGTGGTGGAAGTAGAAATGGCAAAATTTGCCAACTAATTGGATCTGATAGGTGAGAGAGAGTAAAAATTTGAGGTGAAAGTGGAAGTTATGAATCTTGGGAGACAGAAACAGGGAAGATTGAAAGGATACTGGGTTTAGAGGGGAAAATAATGATTTCTGTTTTGGACTTGAGTTTGAAAAGTCTTGGGGAAATTCAGTTCGTAATGTGCAAAAGGCAGTTTTTTGTTGTTCATCCTTCATTTTTTTTTTGGAATAGCTTTTTATTTTTCCAAAAACATGCAAAGATAGTTTCAAAATTCACCTCTGCAAAACTTTATGTTTCAAACTTTTCTCCCTCTCCCACACCTCCTCTCATAGACAGCAAGCAATTTAATATAGGCTAAACATAAGTAATTCTTCTAAACATATTTCCATATTCATCATGTTGCACAAGAAAAATCAGATCAAAAAGTGAAAAACAAAAAAAAAAACAAGCAAAGAACAACAGCAACAAAAAATGAAAATATACTTTGATCTGCATTTAGTCTCCATAGTTCTCTTGATGAGGATTGCTCTTTCCATCACATCATCCTTCCTTTTTGAAGAGGACCAATGACATCATGAGGGTGATTTCTTGACTTGCATTGTATTTAAGTGAGCATAGTTGCACAAAGTTGTCAGGCTCACTTTCCTTCCAGAGTCATAGAAGATAATTGGTAATGGCCTGGAATGCATTGAATGACCACCTTGATGTATTTGAGGTTTGACTAAGCTCTAAGTACTACCCACTTCAGTCACCTTCGGGACCATTGGAACAAATTGTACTCATCAGCCCATTCCACCAGGAAAAAACTTCACATGCTTGGAGGTAGACATTCCCCAATTCATAGACAGGTTAGAGGCCTGTCAGTTGCCCTAACTTGGTTTAAGCCTGTCTGTTGATTTGGTTTTACCAGGATTTGGCCACTACATATGTCACAGCTTTTTAGAACCACAGGTGAAAGTTGGATGACAAGTGGACACCCAAAATGGGTGAGCAGTCCTGAAAAGGGCTCAGCAAGCCCTCACACCAGTGCTAGTCCTCCCTGAACACCCCAATATACTCCAGACAGTTAGTGATGTGAGACTGAAGTCTAAGAAGGAAATTAGCTTCATTTTTCAATCAACTACAGAGACAAAGAACTTAAACTGTGGGAAATGATAAATCCATTAAGAGGAATGGTAGAGAACAAAAAGATATTTCCTAGGTCAGAACCTTAAGATATACCAATAGTTAGGAAGTATGACATCATTGAAATATCAGCACAGGAGACTGAGAAAGCATGGTCAGGTAGGAGACCAAGAGAAAACAATGTCATGAAAACCCAGAGAGGAGAAATTATCCTGAAGGAATGGGAAGTCACCAATGGTAGATGCAGTAGAGAGGTCAAGAAGAGACTAAGTAAAAAATCAGTAGATTTTACAATTGAGACCACTAGGGAAAAACAAATTATTTTTCAGATTTATGGATGGAGAGAGGATTCATGACCAAACAAGAGAGGATCGAGGAGAAAAAAATTTGAAAGCTTTTCCTACAAACAAAAATAATGCATCTAAAATTAAAAGAGAAAACACCAGTTGGGAAAAAATTTTGTAACAAATATCTTTTTAAAGATGCTCTTGCATAAATATGTATATGCACATGTATGTACATGTGTACATACCTACATATACATGTATGTGTGTATGTGTGTGTGCATGGAACTGATTCAAATTTTAAAAAATAAAAGCCATTCTTATAGTCAAAGGATATGTACAGGCAGTTTTCAGAAGAAGAAATCCAAATTATTAATGCCATATTTTAAAAATTCTTCAAATAACTAATAATTAGAGAAGTTAAAACTAAAGCAATTTGGAGATTTTACCTAATCCCTCTCAGATTGGCAAAGTTGACAAAAAGGGAAGATGACAAATAGTGGATGGGCTATGGGCAAACAAGCATATTAATATATATTGATGAAGTTAAAAAATGGAAATAAATTTGCAACTATACTCTTAGATTTACTAAATTATACATACCCTTTGATTTAGCAGTACCACTACTAGGCCTATATCCAAAGCAAGAGAAAAGAACTTGTACATTTTTGAAGTAGAACTGGAAAGTAAAAAGGTGCTTATCAATTACAGTATAATGAGCAGAATCAGGAAAACAATTTGTGTTATGACATCATAAAGACAAACATCTTTTTAAAGAGTTAAGAGCTATGATGAATGAAACTAAATTTCAGAGGATTCATGATGAAATATCCTATCCTCAACATGACTGAGAGATAATAAGCTAAATCTCTCTCTTTCTCTCTCTCTCTCCCTATCTCCCTCTCTCTCTCCTCCTCTCTTCCTCTCTCTCCCTCTCTCCCTCTCTCTCTCTCTCTGTCTCTGAATGAATACATATATACACACATATACATACATACATATATGAGTGTGTGTGAGTGAGTGAATGTGTGTGTATACAACTAAGTGACACAATGGATCGAGAACTGAGTCTGGAGTCTGGAGGATCTGAATTCAAATTTGGCCTCAGAAACTTACTAGTTCTATACATTGGGCAAGTTAATTAACCCTATTTCAATTTACTCATTTTAGTCAATTTACTCATCTGTAAAGTGAGTTGGAAAAGAAGATGGCAAATCATTCCAGTATCTTGGCCAATAAAACCTCAAAAACAAAGAGATGAACAAAATTGAAAACTAGTAAACAACAAGAAATGTATATACACATATATTTGTCACTTAAGAATTAGTAACTTTAGAGAGAGTAACTGCAATTTAATGATGAAGTTAGAAGTAAAACTACAAAAGATTAAGAACAAGAAGAGAAGTGGAAGCAATAAGTTTATGTAACTTTTTCTAAAGTTTGAGCAAGTGAAGAAAGATAGAGAATGATAGATTAAGGGGCTGAAATCTTTTTTTTAAGTATAAGGGAGATGTGGATATGTCCTTATAGGTAGAAATCAGAACATAGGGAGAAACTGAAGATGAGAGGGGGGGAGAGGGAGAGAGAAGAGAGAGAGAGAGAGAGAGAGAGAGAGAGAGAGAGAGAGAGAGAGAAAGAGCAGGTATTATTGAGGTAGCAATCTGGGGGAGAAGACCCTGGAGGTGGGATGGGATCAAGAGTACCCATAGAAGAGTCTGACCTTGTCAAAAAGTTCCACTTGATTATCAGACACTGGGAAAAATAAAGGAGGAGAGAATAAGGAGAGAGGAGAGACATCAAGGAATTTTGCAATAAAGAGAGAAGAGGGAGCTTCCAGTGCATGGTCTGTTTTCTCGATAAAGTTCAATTCCTCAGAGTGATGGTAAAGTGGGGAGGGATGAGGTTTGATAGGTTTATAAAAGTTTTGGCAGAAGTTCTGTGGAAAATGAGATAAGGAATCAACTAGGGAGGAACAAAATAATTGTTTTTGCTGTATTGAAGGCCCAAATGAAACTGGATAATCTGAATTTTTAGTGTCCCTGATTGTGAAATGTCCTTTTGGTCTTTTCAGGGGATTTCATTTAATTTGCTGTTTAGCCACTAAAATTTGGGCATAAATCCTATTTTTACCTCTAGATCTAGCAGACCAGATATCCTAGAATTTAACACTTGGCAAAGTCTAGCCTCCTACCCAATTGCAGCAACTTTTACAATATGTGTGGAAGATTCATTCATTCAATAAACATGGTTTCCTTGTGATTCTATCATAAATAAGGCACTCTGAGCAATTTGGAGCTATGCCCAAAGGGCTATTAAACTCAGTGATCCAGCAGTGTTTCTGCTAGGTCTGTATCCCAAAGAAATCATAAAGTCCATCAGTTGGGGACTAGATGAAAAAGTTATGGTATATATGGTATATGAATGTTATGAAATAGTATTGTTCTATAAGAAATGATCAGCAGGATGAGTTCAGAGAGGACTGTAGACACTTATATGAACTGATGCTGAATGAAGTGAGCAGAACCAGGAGATCACTGTACATGGCAACAGCAAGATTATGCGATGATCAATTCTGATGGACATGGCTCTTTTCAACAACGAGATGATTCAGGACAGTTCCAATGGTCTTGTGATGGAGAGAGCTGTCTGCACCCAGAATGAGGACTATGGGGGCTGAATGTGGATCACAACATAGTATTTTTACCTTGTCGTTGTCATTTGCTTGCTTTTTTTCCTTTCTCATTTTTTTTTCTTTTTTGATCTGATTTTTTTTGTGCAGCATGATAAATGTATAGAAGAATTATACATGTTTGACATATGTTGTATTGTTTACTATCTAGGGGAGGGGTGAGAGGGAGGAAGGGAGAGGAATTTGGAACACAGGGTTTTTCAGGGGTGAATGTTGAAAATTATATTTGCATATATTTTAAAAAGAAAAAGCTATTATTTAAAATAATTTTGCTAGGTTCTATGGAGAAAGAAAACATAAGAAATTTATACCCAAACAAAGCTTACATACAAGTAGCAAATCTCTGCTTCAACAATTCCCCTAGCGAAAAAAAAAATCACTATTTTCCAGGCAGTCTAATCCATTGCTAGATAGTTAGGGTGGACAAAAAGTTACTAACTTAAATGCTTCTTTTTATGTTCCACTCCTAATTACTAATTCTACCCTTTTCCCATTGGAATAGGAGGAAGAGAACAATTTGTTTCAACTGCCTTGAAGGCAGCTGAAGTTGTGGAGCACTTAGAGGTTGGTCAGACATCAAAGATGCCAAAGTCATCCACTGCATCCTGGGTCATTGACAATCATCTTGACTTTTGTTCTTCCACCAAACTTGGATGACTGGAAAAAAGGGTGAGGCTGATGGCTTTCTGCAAGTCTGCCTCATAAGTGTAATATAAATGCCATTCAAGACACCATCCCATGATGTTATTGATCCTTTTCAAAAACAAAGGAAAATAACACCTAATTCTATACTCAGAAGCAACACAAAGCAAATAATAATAAATAACATTTATATAACACCTTGAAGTTTAAAACATGCTTTATATGCATTTCCTGCTTTTAGTTTCTGAATAGCTCTGTATGTAAGGTACTGAAGATATTTTAATTTTACAGATGCAGGAAGCAAAAGATTTGATTGGTTAAGTGATACATCTATGGTCACTCAGATACTAAGCATCCGAGCAGGCTTAAGTCCAGTTTTCCTGATTCCTAGCTGAGCATTATATCTGCTACTGTAAGTTGCCACTCTTCCTTATGATCTACTTCCACTCCAATTTAATAATTCTTCAAATATTTAAAGGTAGTAATTGACGAAGACATTTTTTATGTCTCCTCTTGGTTTCTTCTCCTAGTTAAACAATTCTAATTCATTCTATTCTTCCTATTTTTTTCTTTCTTTTATGGTCAGCATCTATAGGACACTCTGAACCTCATCAATGTCATTCTTGAAATTTGGTATCCAAAACTAAGTATATCATCTCAGATATTCTTCAGTGAGTGAGGGCAGTAGAGTTATACCTCTTGTGATTTTATTTAGTCAATTAAACATCTACAAAGTACCCAGGCACCAGGAATTGTGCTAGACATTGAAAACAAAGATAAAATAAAAAAATTCTTATCTTCAAGTATATCTTCTTTTAGGAGAATTCTAATGATCCAACATTATTAAATTTTAGTAATGAAGCCCAATATTTTTTTTAACTTCCATTCTTGTTAAGAAGCATTGTGGAATAGTTTAATTGTCAGAGAAGTGATATTAGTTTCAAGATGAATGACTTGGATTCAAGTCCCATCCCAGCCACATACTTACTCACCTTGGACTAATCATATAAACTCAGTTTTCCAGACAACTATGACATTTAATAGGTTTTTTATTTGAATTTTTTATTGAAATTTAGGTCATAGCTTTATATTATAGAGGAAGAGGAGTTTAGGAGAGCTATTCAGGGGATTTTGTGTTGAAAGTCAGAATGAAAGAATTCTACAGGCAAATTCTGTGGAAATGATTGAACTAGGTTCTGGTAACTTCACAGAGAACAGATTTGACCTGGAATTGGGGGTTAAACTTGAGGTCCAAAAAGAATGGACATTTCTTCCTCAGTGATCAAGAGAGCTAAGTAATATAGCTCTAGTCATACTAGAAGTAAAAGAAGAACAAACTAGGAAAAACCATCCTCAATTCCCTGGCCCTCTATACCCAGTCAGTCATAAAGTTCTGTTGATTTTTCTCTTGTAAAATTTATTTTACTAGTCCCTCCTTTTCTATGCCCATTCCAATTATGAGAAATACTAAAAAGTTGGATTTCCACAGTGTTACAAGCTTCAAGGTAATATATGGTAGTTTTGACCATTGATATTGACCAATAAGTTTTCACAATGTAAGAGGTAAGAGAGGTTAAGATTCCACAGAACAATTAAGTTTTAATCTCTCAGATTAGGGGTAGGGGATCTAGGAAGGGATAAATGGATTCAGCCAATCAGAAAGAGTCATGTGGCTTTGAAAAAAAAAGTTTAAAATAATAGCCAATCCAGCACAAGCTAGTTGAGGTCAGTGATCTGATTTGACCAAATGAATACTGTACCTGCTTAATAAACTAATTAAATATTAAACAACATACCCCATAGGAGGAGTTTTCCACCATTTTTGAACATGGGATGCATGATGAGGGAAGGGAGACATGATTATACATATTTAGAGGGAAATACATAGTAGGTGCATTAGAAAGATTGTAACCTGGAAGGGAATGGACCAATCCATTCTGTGAAGGGAGGGATTGTGCCAGCTGGCAAGTATAAGGCTTCTCTTGCTCCCACTCCCTGAAGAGGAATCGAACCTACTTCTGGAGAGAAACATTAAGATGATTCTTTAAGATTCTTCTTTAATAAAATTTCCTTGATACCTGATTCTCAGTGTCTAATACTACCATCCTAATTGAAACCTTCAACATGATGACCCTGGACTTTTCTAATCATCTTCTACATTACCTCATTCTAGTCAATAATTTAATAGTTGATCTCCCTTCTTCAGGTCTCTCCCTACTCCAGTTCATTCTTCATTCCACTGCCACTTTCTTCCTAAAGCTAGGGTCTGATTGTGTCACTGTTCCACCCTCCCCCCCAAATATATAATTATATATTTTATATATAAATTATAGAATAAAGGAATTGGCTCAAAAAAGGTAGTAATGACAGTTGTTATCATTGTGAGGAAGAAGGGGAGAAATATCAGATGGTCGTAGAAAACTAAAGAATCAGAGTTAATAAGCATTTTACTAAGGACCTGCAAAATGCCAAGCAAAATGCTGGTCACAGGGGACACAAAGAAAAGTACAAAACAGAGCAATGAGGAGAGATGTAGGTTTGCTTCTTAATTTGAAAAGACCTCAGAATAGAAAAACCTTTATGATTGTTGAAGTTCCACACTTTGAAAACTCTGATTCCCACTACCCTGGTGTACATCTTAGGGCAGGGTAGTGAGATGCAAAAATGCTAGATTTGGTTGCTGTTGAGTATTTCAGTCATGTCCGACTCTTTGTGACTCCGTTTGAGGTTTTCTTGGCAAAGACACTGAAATGGTTTAACCTTTCCTTCTCCAATTCATTTTACAGATGAGGAGACAGAGTTAAGTGACTTGCCCAATGTCATACAGCTAGTAAGTATCTGAGACTGTTTTTGAACCCAGGTCTTGCTGATTCCAGCTCCAGCTTGATTTCAGAGGGAGGTGAGTTTGAATCACAGCTAGACCACTACCTGACTGGGTGACCTGAGCTGAGAGTGTTCTAAGCCCACTAGGCTCCAGTTTCTCATCTTTAAACAGAAAATGATTAAACAACCTCTTAACCATGTAATTCTGGCTAAATCACTTAATCTCTGTTTGCCTCAGTTTTCTCAACTGTAAGATGTTAAATGAGATAATATATGGGAAAAGCACTTAGTACAGTATCTCACCCATAGTTGGGGCTCTTTAAATACTTATTCCCTGCCATTTCCTGTCCTCTTTTCTAGAATGAACAGGGTTCCTGCCACGCTGCCTTTAACTCTAAAATGTTAGCTATTC
>JAJPUD010020724.1:11002-24172 GCA_023553655.1 Myrmecobius fasciatus | reverse complement strand
CCCCCCAGGGTGATTGAGGGACCCTTCTTGGGGATGATGGTGGGGAGCATGTGACAACTGAATAGTTCCCAGACCATAGAAGTGGATTCTGTTCAATTGCTGATTTCTTTTTTTTAAATCCTTTTCTATAATCTGTTATTTCAAATATCCCAGGATCTCTATGGAACACTAGATCCCACTCCAATCTTAAAAGAAAGCTACAGATAAACTAATCCCCCCAAAAGCATTACCCCATCTAGAAGCATGTGGACCTTAAAATACAACCTAAGGAGTAGGCAATGTTTAACCCAAGCAGTGAATTACTAATGGCAGAACATAAGAAGTCAAAGTTAGGGTGGATAACATACTTGGGGGTACAGGCATCCTTTAAATCAATCACATGATGTGTTGACTGCCTATTCCACCATGGTGGTATATTCACAGCATTTGTTCCAGGTAGAAAAACTCTAGAGCCTAGAGGGAGTGAAAGAGGGGGTTAGCTTGAACTCAAGCCATCATTCTCCTAAATAAATTTAAGGATCTCTTGCCCCTTTCCTCCCCGTTGCCTGATCAAGTGAGGACTGTTGTTTCTCTTGCTTCATCACCACCTCTCCCCACCCCCACCTCCTTTCCCCCATCACATGTGGTTCTAATATATTCCAGATGTAGTGGCATAGCTTTTTTATGGCCAGTTGCCTTTGGAGGCCTCAACTTGGCTTCCTGAGGGCCCCCTACCTCAGGGGATGGTGTCTGGTCCCCTGTGGTGGTCTCTGCAGAGGCTGAAAAAGAGTACGTGACAGGAGCCCACTGTGTGGGCTTGTCCGTAAGCTGCAGCACAAGGAAAAATTAGGTTCAACACCTTGGAAAAGGAGGAAGGGGCAATTGGAGGAGCTCTAGCCAAGAGGGCAAGAGGGAGAGACAGACAATAGAGGGAAAGTGTGAATGTATAAATGAGCTTGTCCCGGTCCATGTCCATACTGGATCTAGGAGTATACCCGAGTATCATCAGAAGTGTTCATGAGTGTGAGTTTTTAGGGACGTATACAAAATGTAGGTCGCTATGTGAATGCCTGAGAGTTTAGCCTCATGGACACAAATATTCCAGCTGGACCCCTCCCCCAAGATTCTTTTCTGCTGCTCTCATTCCCATTGCCTAACCTACCCAGGGAGATAAGACAGGAGCTTCAGCCATAAAGGGGAAGGGAAGAGACAGTCGGAGGCAACATGAGATTCTCCAGTTGTCTTCCTTCCTCTTAGCTGAAAGACTAACAGTATTTATTGCACGTGCCTTTACAAACACATTTAATGTGTCAGTCTACCTATTGTGTCAGACGAGAGGAAAAATGAGGTTCTGGAAGTTGGCTGGGAAAGACCCTTGCAGCAAATTCTCACTTCTGCCCAGTTGATCATGATGGCTGCTCCAGAGCACAGAAAAAAGTCACCAATTAGAATTGAGATGGGCAAATCATCTCTCAAGCTCCTTTGCTCTTTCATCTCATCCATTTCCTTGCCTCCTCCCACTCCAATAAAGAGAGCATGGGAGATAGAATACCCAAACTCCAAGAAATAATCTTTTTTTTTTTCCCAGGTGATGATGGGGACCTGGGAGACTCAACACTGAGCCAAGAATTTCCCAAGAAATTATTCCTAGGGTTACCAGGGGAAGCTGTGGAATTTGTTCCTTTTAGACCTTAAAAAAAAGAAAAAAGAAAAAAAAAGAAAGAAGGCAAGATTCTCATTTGACTCAGAGAGTTTCGTGCAAGCCTACTTGAAGGAGGTCAACCTTGGTGACCTTTTGCCATCCTTTGTAATCCTAGACCTTCTAAACTCTCTGCCCCACCCACCCTTCTCATTTAATCTTTTTCCCCCCTCTTTTTGGTCATGACATAGTTTTATGACTCCACAGCTCCCCCTGGTGCTAAACTAGACTGGAATTCCCATGATAACAAGCTGGGGCAAGAAAGTAGAGCGCCCCAGTCAATGTCATTCAGAATCCCAGAAAAGGGCTGTATGAGGTCCTGCCTTTAATCACAATATCCATTTAGATAGCACTTTAACTGTTTGGAAATCATCTCTATTTTACAAATGAGGAAATTGAAGCAGATGAAAGTTGGAACTTACCAAGAGTTGTTCAGCCAGGAAGTGATTTGAATTCATCTTCGTGACTTGGGGTCCAGCTCTGTCCAATGCACCACTTAGCTGCTCCTAATCTGAGACCTGCTTCTGGACAGCCCCTAATCCTGGGCTAATGGATCCCTCTGATATTCTGACACAAGGACTTTTTCTTGGAGGCCGCCTTTCTCTCAGCCTTCGGCTATCCTCCCTTCTGTTCAGCAAGGATGCTCATTAGCTGTTCTGCCTTAGCAGTTCTTGAGGGAGGCACACAAAGAACCAGTGGGCTGCTCGGCTTTTTCTGGATCTTTTCTGCTCAAGGCAGAAGGGCCATTTTCATAACTATAACTGATGAAGAGGTGACTCAGAACAGTAACCTTTTAGAGCCTGGCTAGGGGGAGGGGATATCCAGGTTCCGAATTTAGGCAGCAAAGTCTAGTGGAAAGAACAGTTTAGGAGACTGGTCACAGTTCCACTGGTACCTAGCTGCAGGATCTTAAGACACACCAGTTACTCTGTTCTATGCCTCGGTTTCCCTGTCTCTAAAATTAAGGCACTGGACTATATTGGTGATCTGTACCAGCTTTCTGATTCCTAGAGAAATATTCTAATCCCTTTTTCCAAGAAGGGGGAACTACAACACAGAATGTTGCTCAATCCTACTTGTTTTCGTCTTTGGAATCCGATTCCTGAGATCCCTTTCCTGAATAGACCTAGTGACCCTGAGAGTACTTCCAACTTTCTGTTTTAGATAGGAAATTTCATATAGACCTCAGTCCCCAACCCTGCCCCAAGGAAGGAGTAGGTGGGGGCTCTGGTGGTAGTGGTTTATTGATGCACATTGTAAGCACAGCACAGGCAGGCCATCAGCAAAGGTCAGACACATGGACTAGGGCAGAGGGGAAGGACCTCTTGCTGGCATTGTAGTAAGCAGAGGGTCAGGAAGGGCCAAAAGTGTCTGTGTCCTCTCCTCTTCCAAGCATCTCAGAGCCCAACCCATTCTTACCAGCTACCTTCAGCCCCATCCCAGAAGGTCCTTTAACCACTCATCTTTCCATCTGATACAGTTGTAACCAGAAAAGTATCGGCTATCCCTTTGGCCCCCTTATCTCCTTATCTCTGAAAATTGCTGTCACCTCCTTATGTGGCTCGACTTAAGCTCTGGCCTCCCCTCAGCTACCAATCCCCTTTCCTGGGAGGCCACCTCCTGACCTGTGATCACACTTAATTAACAACTATGTGAAATAATCAGTGGAAAGCCCGGGGTGGCTGCTCCAAACTTGGCATTTTTCCCTTGAGAGTCTCAAGTAATGTCAGGGGAAAAGGGACACCACGCCCAACTGGGACCTGCTCTGGCAAAATCCAATGGGCCCCGATAGGCTATGCCAGATTCCTCCAGGTGAAAAGAAAAGGCCTGGGCAAGGTGGTTGTGGGAGAAGCCACAGTCTGAGTAATGCACAGGTACAACACAGGCACAGCACCATGGCAAACAGAGAGAGAAGCAGCCTAGCTAGGCATGGTGCCAGGGGCCCCTGGAGGAAAGTCTATGGCACTCCAGCTCCATGCTGGCCCTGATTGGGGTAAAGAGTCCGTTCCTGGCTGGAGAAAGGGCATTTCTGAGTATCAGTGCCTTTCTCATCCCTTACTCCCTATCACCAACCCCAATTAATTAAAGTCTAAGTGCTGCTGCTTTGGGACAAAGGGGCAGGTGCCTCAGGGCACATCAACTCCCTGGAAGGAAAAGAAAGGAAAACAAAAACAAAAACAACAGCTAAGTGCCCACATGGCACAGAAAAGAAAGGAGGCCCCAATACTGGGAAGGGGAAGGCCCTGGGGCAGGGTGGGAGTAGCCATTCCTAGGGATAGAGCTGGGCAAGGGACAGCCAAGGAGTCACATTGAGGGAAACTATTTATAGGGGGAAAAGGTCTGGGTCTGGATGGGGGAGCTGCTTAGGAAATAGGTATTTGAGTACACTTTGTCTAGAAAAGACAAGGGGGATTTTCACGGTTGGCTCTGAGTAAAGTGGCCTGGGGCTGAGGAGAGCTTCCCAAGCCTCCTTAACATCTTTCCTGGAGACAAGAATCAGGAAGATGGAGCCTAGAGAGTCTTCCTGGGGGCTGGGACTGAGTCCCAGAAGTCCTATCCAGGACTAGAACATCACTATCTGGGGGCAGGCAAGAGTCAAGTGGGAACAGCAGAACAGGGACTAGAGAAGAAAGGAAATCTCAGGAAAAGCCAGCCCACCCCCACCTGGGCAAATCCATCACATAGGGTGGGCCACCCCTATGGAAGCAATAGCCAGACCCTTATGGACGAGGAAAGACTTGCATGACTTGCTTCCCATGGGAGGGAGAAGTTGCCAGTGCCAGCTGAAAAGGGGCTGCGTTCACCCAGGCTCCCTTTGGCCCACTAGTGCTGGGAGAGAGGCGGGAGGCAGCCTGGCCTGGGATGGGGGTCAGGAGGAGACAAGAGAGAAGCCCAGCTCCCTGGGCCAAGGCCAGGCCAGGCGAGGCTGCCTCCCCCTTCTCCCTTGTCCTCTCCACCTCGGCCCCCACAACCCGCCTCCTCCCCCAGCCCCCGGGAGTCCCTAGCGCCCCACACTGATATTGCAGGTCTTGCAGCTGGGGTCCTTCTTGGCGTCAGCAGTGGAAAGGCTCATCAGCTGGTGTCCACTGATCTCGCCCAGCGTGCCGAGCGACAGGTCGACGGGCTCGGTGTAGATGAGCTCCAGGATGAGGTCCTGGGCATGGCGGAAGATCAGCTCCCCATCCTCCACACTGCAGGTCAGGAATTTGTTACAGGCAATGTCCAGGAGGGGAAGGCGGTCCCGGCAGAAACGGTCACCCTGCGAGCCTTTGGGGGCCAGGACCAGAATGGCATAGTGGTAGGCTGTGTACATACAATAGAAGTCTGCAAAGTAGAGGTTGGTGCTGGGGTTGAAGAGGCGCTGGGCCGGGATCTGGAAGCGCCAGCGGCCATATGGGGAGTCCTGAGGGGGCTGGCCTGTGTTGAATTCGGTGTTGCAGCTGAAGAAGACACCGTGGAGCATCCCACTGGTAGGAGAGCCGTGGCTGCCGCTGTTGTCCTTCAGGTAAGGCTGAAGCATGTTCCCACAGTGAGTCCTGCTGGCCCAGGAGAGAGGGTGGGGAGAGAAGGGGCTCTGTTAGCAGCCTGTGGCTGCCTCGTCCCAGCTCCCAGGCTCTGACACCATCACGGGGCCCCTCAAGCCTAGCACGGCAGAGAAGCTGGAGGCCGCCCAAGCCAAGGCCCTCGTTTATAAAGTAAGGACCACAACGCTCAGGGAGGGAACGGCTTACTGAATTAGGGGGCATTTTGAGGTTTGCAAAGCACTTTCCCAAAAACAATACTGAGATGGGATTGCCATTGTTATCGCAGTTTTACAGTGGAGGGAACTGAGTTACAGGGAGGTTAAGTGGCTTGCCTGGGATGACACAGCTACTAAGTGTCTGATCTTGTACCTGAAGGTCTTGCTGACGCCAAGCCAGGCTCGCAGAGCTGCCCCAGAGCTGCCCCAGAGCTGCCCAGAGCTGCCCAGAGCTGCCCCAGAGCCTAAGCTCTTTCCATTGCACCTGCCTGGCTTCTTCAAAAGGTGCCAGAAGGTTCCCCTCCGAAGACGAGCTGTGCTTAGCCCAGTGCCTGGCACCTAATAACGCTTACTGACTGAGTGGAACAGAGTTAAGAGCATGGGAGGCAAGAGCAGAAAGAGCTCCAGCTCCGGTTCAAATTCCACCTCTGATTACTACTCCTGGGGCCTTGCACCAAGCATTGAATCACTCTGGACCTCAGTTTCCTCACTTGTTAAAGGAGGGGTTTGGATTAGATAGCCTCTGAGACCCCTCCCTGCTTAGACTGTGACCCCATATTCTCTCAGCCCTCTGTCCCTATCTGAAGCAGAGGATTTTTAACATTTAGCCTAGGGCAGTGATGTTCCTACTAAGCCATGTCCAAAGGCAGACACTTGTAATAGTTTTTCTAGTAGTGGGGATGAATTAACACTGAGGAAGTCAATTGGGGAGACCACAGATCCATTCGGTATTGGGGGTCATGTGGGAGAAGAGGGGAAATTATGTAGCCCATTCAAACTTGGGTGGCACCAGGTTCTGCCCGCTGAGCTAAGTGGGCACACACACATACACATGCCTGCCGGTGAAGACCCACACGTCTCAGATTTCCTCCTCAGCTGAGGATGCTAAGACAACTCCACACAGGTGTGACGGGAAGGCAGGGATGGGCTGGGTCCCCAGAGGCATAAGGAGGAAAAGGCTGACCCCAAAGAGAGGGAAGAACCAGGGGGCAAGAGAGGCGTGATCCCATATGGAAACCTCTGGGGAACCCAGCCGTACTGTACCTGGCATGCTGGAAGTACTCCTTGTGCTGGTTCCGGTAGAAGACGGAGAATCGGAGCATACGGCCGGCTATCTGTTCTGCCTTCTCTTGCAGCTGAGCCAAGTGCTCTTTGGCATAATCTACAAGGAGCCCCAGTGATCATGAGTGTTGTGCCAGCTTGGGGCTATGCCACCTTTTGCCACCCAGCCTATTCCCCAAATCCCCCCACCTCCCCTAATTGTGACCAACCAAATCCCCAGGACAACTGGCTGTAGCCTGGATTTGTGGCAGGTTCATTAACAGAGTCAATAGACAGATCCCAGCCCCCAGCTAAACACTGAGGCCCAGGCTTTGGACACAGCTTGCCATCCCCATCCTCACAACGCTCTTTTCTTTTTCTCTTTTCGTGTCTTTCCCCTCATCTCCCCTTCTCTTCTGTCCCTGAGGAGAGCAGCAGATCAAATGGTCTGTGCTAAGATCCTGAGCTGGGAAGTCCTTAGGGAGCTTCCCTTCCTGGGAATAACTGAACTAACTAAAGAGACCCTCAGGGGGAGACAATAATAAATATCTCAATAGGGAAACATTCTGGGAGTGGGGATCCTTCTGACACCTCTCAAGCCATACTAGTGAATGAATCCTGACAGTGGAAAGGGGGAATTCTGCTGGAGAAGGCTGGGAAGGTGCCAGGTCTGAATATTCTCCTCTACTCATCCCATTGTTGTGTCTGGGAGGAGAGGATAATTGGGAATTGGCCCCTTGGTCAAAAACCAGAAAGCTACAATCAAGGGAGCTCATCTGAGGAGCCTGTTGGGGAGCCTTGCCTTTGGGCCTAGAGGTTCTGGAGGGAGAGCTGTTCGGTCATAAAGGTCCTTCCCTTACCTCCGGTGCAGAACTCAACGGTCTCGCTCCATCCAGACACCAGATATTCTCCATCGCTTTGTTTCACCGCAGTTTGCACGGCCACACTGTACTCTGTGCGGGGGCTCAAGAACCAGTGGCCTCTCACGGTCATGGGCAGAGGCACGGCCTTTGCCACCAGTTTTGTGGGCACATCCTATAGGACAGGGTGGGAAGATGAGAAACCAGGACTTCAGCCTAGGTGGCTCTGCTGCCCCCGGCATACCTGAAACCCCCCTGCTACTCCTGAGGATAGCACCATCCCCTGCGGGGAGGGGCCTCACGCAATGAGGGCCCACCCATGAACTAACCGCCACTTATTCCCCCCTGATACTAAGAGTGCGGCTCAGATTGTCCCCCACATCCCTAACCCCCCAACTCTCCGGATAGCCAGCTTTGTTGGGAGCTAGGAAAGGTAGCCTGCTGGAGGAAGGGCCTTAAGGTTGGAGGCGGCCAGGCCTTTTTTTTTTGAGCAAGACTTCTCCAAGAGCACTCCGCACTGCAGGGCTGTCTCCACGGCAACAGCAAATGCTAAGAAGCCGGGGAGGAAAGAAAAATGACTTATGCTGGGGGGGGAGTCAAGGGATGGCAGTGGTGGTGGTGGTGGTGGGGGTGATGCTAAGCATTCAGTTGCTGTGGCAACTGGCCTGCCAAAAGACAGCCAGATCAAAGGAAACAGTTCCAGAGGGGGGATGGTGAGTAACCTGTTTTGATGTTCTATGATCATGTGGACTCCTCCTTTCCCCCCTCCCTCTTCTCCCTTCCTTTCCCCCCAATTTGGGAAAGTGGAAACCTTCCCTCTATGCTCACCACACTCGTCAGAGTGGAGGAAGGTCTCCTCCTGTGGAAGAGAGAAGCCTCACAGGGGAAGGAAACAGTGGGTAACCTTGACATCTTGCCAGACAAACCGCCTGAGAAGGTACAGGGATAGAAACTGGGGGCTGCCCTTGGTCACAGAGCTCGGGTAGAAGGCAGGAGCATGCCCACTGCCCATGGGGAGCCCCCAACCAACACCCACAAGGGGTTCCAGAATCTAAGCTTAAGCTGGATTTGAACTTGAGGCTTGCACCTCTGAGGAGGGGATCAATCCCTCACCTTACTCCCCATCCCTGCGGGCTGCCCTGAAGCCTCCAGAACCGCCCAAGGGGTGCTGTTGGGAGAGGTCTGGGTTACAAGTGCAGTGTGGGGGGGGGTGCACACACATATATCTGGTGATACTTCTAAATTTCATCTTAGTTTTTCACCCTCTAAATACTCCTGGGGGTGAGGAGGCAGTCCCCCAACATGTTACCTACTCACCCTATGCTTGAATTTGTTGGAGTTCTTATTCTCCTTCTTGTTGAGGTCAATGAAGTAATGTGTGACCCTCTCTAGGTCACTGCCCTCCATGGCCCAGGAGATGCGAAAGGAGTCACAGGTGATGTTATTGATCTCAATGCTGTGTGGGGTGGACAGCAGCATTTCCATGCTCTCCTCTGGCTCAGTTCCTATGGGAATGGTGGGGGGGGCAGTCAATGCTACTTCCCTATGATTTCCCCAGCAACATTTCTTCCTATCACCTTCCCCGCCAGTCTTCTGCCTTCCACTTCTACATATATGCAAACCTAGGTTCAGAAAGGCATGCCAGTGTCCCTGTCTCCCCAGATCTGATCTGAAAGAAGCATTTAGAGAGAACCAGTGTTATGTAGAGTGGGAGGACTCTCCTCCAGTTTGGGATGTGGGAAGTGTGCCTTCTCCCATTCTGCAGCTCCCTTGCAGCTCTCAGCTCTCTGCAGAGGGGAAGGCATAGCAGACGGCACCTGGCAGGTGGCAGAGGCAATGAGAATGTTGCAAGCACAGGGCAGGACAGATTCTGAGCAGATGGAGCTGGGGAGGAAGGGGGGTGCCTCTGGGCTAGCAGACATCAAAAAAAGAAAGGGACAGTCATGGGGGAGGGGAGGGGATGATGGGGAAAACAAAATGAAGGAAGATAGAAAGAGGTAACTTTTAGGGAATGCAATGGAGAGAGAGGAAGTAGATTCAGAAAGATTTGATGGTCACAAGGACATTGGAGAAAAGTGGGTATTTTCACCTTTATCTCTTTTTAAAAAGAGACTCTCCCATAACTCAGTTAGATCAACATTTCCACCCTGTTTGGTTGGCACAGGCACGTACAGCTGCAGAACAGGTGCACATGGAAGGAATTTATCTATAGGATATGAGTGTCATATCCTAATGTCCCAGGCTGTGCCTCGCGCCTATGCTGTAATCTCTCTGCCTTTCTTCTCTCCCTTCTGTCTCCCTGGATCTCTGTGTATCTCATACTATAACAATATCTTTCTTTGATCTTCTTACCTGTCCCATCAGTAAGTGCTTAATAAATGCCTACTTGATTGTAACATCTTTTGTTTCATTTCTCCCTTCTCTCAACATCTCCACTACCCTTCTGACTATAGAAGTAATGTCAAAGGATAAGTATAATTCATATCTAAATTTGGCTTGCATATCAATCTTCTGAAGACAACTGCGTGACTTAGGTGGTGTGAATATTGTTCTACTTAGCTGAGGAGGAAACTTAGAGTGAAGAAATGGAGAAAGCATTGTGGAGAAAGCAACTGAGGCAGATCTTTTGACCTCAAGTCAAAACTGAGGTCTATTGACTTCAAAACTAATGTTCTATCCATTATGACACAACTTTTCTTGCCTCTACAGCAAGAAAGTTGTTTTTTATTCCCATCCGGCTGTACTTATGTCCACTGGCACCAGCACCATCATTGGTGATTTTAACTAGAAGGAGAAATAAGGCAACTCTTTTAGTCATGCAGCAAGGATATCCCATTGGTGTGACTTCCTCAGGCATGGGGATGCCAACGTAGGGACTCCCCTTAAACAGAAGTGGATTCTGCAAGTGAGAGGATCTTTTCCTTGTTCTGTAATGGACCAAGAGAGGAGGCAGTCTGGAGATGAGTGACTAGAAGGGCTCTGTTCCCTGAAATCCCATTCCCCCTTTTTTTTTCTATTCCTTTAACAACCTCATGCTTTCTTTCCCATTCCATCCCTTCTCCCTTTCTTTCCCTCTCTATCATGTAACTACCCATGGTGTAAAGAAAGAATTCTGGGCCTGAAAGGCCTAGGCTGAAATCCTGCCCTTGACGTTTACTAGCTATGTGATGATGGGCAAGTCTCTTAACCTCTGAACCTCTGTTTCCTCATCTGAAAATGGGGCAATAATGTTTACAGAGCAACAGTTGTTGTGGGAACCAAGTGAGCTAAAAGTATAGTGCAAAGTATGGTGAATTTTAAAGTGCTATGTAATTTTTTTATTATTCTTCCTGGTTTTCTTTCAGTCTTTCACTCTCTCTTTTCTTTCCTCTTTTGTCTTTTCTTCTTGACACCACCCAGGTCTCTGCAGAAGCTCTGGCTTTCCCCTGAACGTCCTTGTCTATTCTGTCCATTTTCCAAAGAGTTAGGGGGATAGATTTGCTTTGTACCTGTCTGAGAAGGAAGTGCTTTTATTTTTAGCTGACAGTTCAGCTTATACTTTGCTCAGAGCCTGGCACCCCCACATTTAACTGTGAGATGTTCGGGCAGCAGGCACAATGTATGTGTATGGTTGGAGGTGGGACAGGGCCTTCAATACTATCATGCATTGCCCTTGCCACTTGTGATGCTCACTCAGCGATCCCTGGATCTTGCTGCCCCTAACACAGTGCTAGGCGCACAGTAGGTGCTTGAGGAATGCTCATTAGTGAGTGACAGCCCCTAGAGCGTATGGCACATGGGTTGTTCATGAGCATGGGCAGGGATATGTAGATGTTATGATCCTTTGGAGATAAGCAGCTGAATGCCACCCAGGAGAATCCGCAGGATCCCAGAACCAAACCTGCTGCCTGGGGAGCAGCCCTAGGAGAATGAGCCGCTAAGAGGTCACTGGCACGTGACTGGCAATGCCCAGCAAACCCTCTGTGCCTTCTCCCTGGGCACAGAAATGACTGGAGCTACGCTTGGTTCGCACCCAAGGGCCCTCACCACTTTGTGTGGAGGAGGCAGGACCCACACCTCCTCAGGCTCTGCTAAAGGAAGGACTGCTGCCTGAGGAAGAGGGGTCTGCAAAGTGCCTGGCCGCTGTCCCTGTTGCAGCTCCTTTCCTTAGCCCCCTTCTCTTTCTGGGATCTGGGAAGGCCAAGAAGCCCCCTCCAGCCTGCCCCAGGAGGCTGAAGATGGCTGATAGCTCCTGTGGACAGAGGGTGGGGAAGGGCAGGGTGTGAGCCCAGGCAGAGACAACACCCTGGAGAAACTCCTACACTCTCAGGCACACACGCACACAGAGACGTCCATTCTCACTCCCACACGTCGGCGCATTGGCAGAGACGCTGCCCCTCACATACCCATGCCCATGAACATCCACCCACATGTGCCACCTGCCACACCGGCCCCCCAGGCAGTTTTCTGCGCACTCCCATTGGCCATGACGACCCCCATATTTAACAGTGCCCTGGGCTTAGCCCCCACCTCGCTGTTCTACCCATGGCTACACTGGCGTGTTAACATAAGCGTGTTAGCTCGTGTGTGTCACCAGCTGTGCCGGGGCCCAGAACATGGATGCATGTGTGCTGGCCGTCGCCAGCTTTCAGGGCCCCCAGGCACCCAAGCCCAGAAAGGCATGCATGGCCAGCTTGGACACCAGGCGAGCCTGTGCGCCCCCAGAAAGCTGCCTGAGACCCCCCCATGAACATTCATTCTTTCTCCCACCCTCCGGGAAGATGACAGGAGCACACTCCTCCCCCGGGCGAGGGGAGCACCCCCACGCTTGCATGTGCACACATGATACACGCAGCTCCGCCGCGCCGGCCGTTTTCCTGCATGGCTACACATGCCGGCACATGCCAAAGTCGCCCTCCGCCCAGAAAGGGTTTCCCTGCTCTTCCCAAGGACCCTCACATGGACACAGGACCTCGGAGGCTGGCGCACATGGTCACGCAGGCTGAAACACACATTCTGGCACAGACACAAACACAGGCACTGCCATCCCCCTCACCGTGCACTCCCATTTCTGTACGTCTGGGGAGAGACCCCCCCTTCCCACATGCATGCATGCTGCGCACACAGGGCCCCATATTCCTGCCACGCACATACCCACAAGCAGCCCATATGCCAGCAGAAACCTTTCCTCCCGACCTGCTGTGTCCCCATTGGCACCGTTCACTGCAGCAGGACTGGTCACGAGGTGACTGAGCAGTACTGTGCCCCGGAGCCCGAGTCCAGCCCGCACTTTTACCATAAGCCCCCTGGGGAGGGGGGAGGGAGCATGCCATTTGTCTTACAGACATGCCAGGGTGAGCGTCCAGAGCCATGGCACAAGACTCTGGCTCTCCTAATACCCCCCAATCCGATTATCCCAGGGTCATAATGCCCCCGGGGGCATCAGGTTGTTTCTGGAAGGGAGAGCACCTTACCTGTCTCCACCAGGTACTGCAGAAGAAGACCTGGCAAGGACGGGACCGCTGTCCGGACCTGCTCCCCTGTGGGGATGGGGCCGGCAAAAGGCACTGCCCTCCCGGCTTTACAAGCGGCAGCACTGTCTTGCTGGGCTCCTGGCAGCTGAGGACCTTTCTTCCATGCGGCTTCTTCCTCTGGCAGCGCCTGTTTCTCTCTCTCTGGGGCACCCACTGCCTGCTGTCTCCAACGAAACGTCCCCTAGCCTCACAGAGAGGGGGAAAAGAAAAATCAAAGCAACGTGAAGGGGAGAGAGTGGGGGAGAGAGAAAGAGGAGAGAGAGGGAGAGGGAAAAGGAGAAGACAGACAGACAGAGAGAGAGAGAGAGAGAGAGAGAGAGAGAGAGAGAGAGAGAGAGA
>JAJPUD010020724.1:0-10992 GCA_023553655.1 Myrmecobius fasciatus | reverse complement strand
AGAGAGAGAGAGAGAGAGAGAGAGAGAGAGAGAGAGAGAGAGAGAGAGAGAGAGACCAACTGAATCTGGCTCCACCAATGGGATCCGTGACTGCACAGCGTCAGGTGATAAAAGAAGCTCTGTCCCTGCTCTCTCCCTGGGGCTGGGTGGGAGGAGGAAAGGGCAGGGGAGGGGGGTCTCCCAGGGAACAGAACAGAGTTGCTTTTGATGAGTGACATGCTTCTCCCCTCACCCTCCCTTCCCTCCTGAAGGAAAGTTACCCCCCTTCTTCAAACATCTGACTTGAATGAGGCCCCCAAACTTCAAAATGATGGTCTGTAGGCAGAGAAGATGCCCTGTGGTCAACATTTACTAAGGGCCCTCCATGTGCCCGGCACTGTGCTTAGTGCTGAGGATACAAAAAGAGAAAACGGGCAGTCCCAACTCTCAAAGAGCTTGCAATCTAATGGAGAAGCAAACAAAAACGTACCAAAAAACCTATACAGGAAACGTAGGAAATAATTAAAAGCGAGAAGGCATTGGAATTAAGAATTGTTGGGCCAGGAAGCCCCAGCTCAAGGTTTCTGATTGGGGCAATTTGAGAAAAACAGAGAAACAAATAGGCTGGGGATGAGATCCTATTGCTTAGGGAAGTTACCAACAGACATCTGGATTCTGTCCTCAGCCTGATTCTTGCCTGGTCTTGGAACTTTTCATCAAGGGATGGTTCAGCTTCTCTCCCGGTAAGGTGAAAGATAATAAGGCCTTCTGCAGGAAGGGGGTGGGGTAGTGAACTAGGCTTGGTTGATGAGCGTCAGCTAGAAGTTAAGGATCTATTAGGGAAAGGAGTGGGAGAAGCAGTAAAGCCAGAAGGGTGTGGAAAATACACATGAAGGCAAATGGATGTCAGGATTGTGGGAGAACAAGCAGTTAGCTAACTGTGCCCATCCCTGTTAAAATTTTATTATCAGCATAGGTCAATCTCAGGGTCCATGCTAAGCACACTCTTGTGCACTGGACATCAGTGTGCACACTCACTCCAGCAAAAAAAATATTCTACTTGACAAGAAATAAGGAATATGAGGTGACACTGAAAAAAGAATGATTTAGGGGTTTGTAATCAAGCAACAAGCCTTGATGGAGAAATCACTATGTTGCCTAATATTGGGGGGGGGGTGGTAACAAAGGGATATAAGATATGGTTCCTGCCCTCAAGGAGTTTATAGCCTTGCTCCTGGGATTAAACATATTATTATACATATGAAATAGCAAATAAGAGATTGTATAATGATATACAAAACTTGCCACAGAAATAATTAGTAAAATAGCAATTCAGAGACTAAAGAGACTGGTTTCATTTAACTCAATTCAACCAGAATTTACTTATTGTGTGCTAAGTATTGGGGATGAGGGAAAATTCTGAGTACTAATCATTGAGTGGGGAGATGCTATGTGCTAAGTATTGAGGGGGGATACTATGTGCTAAGTATTGGGGAAGAGGGAAAATTCTGAGTACTAAGTATTGAGTGGGGGCATTCTGTGTGCTAAGTATTAAGAAGGAGCGGGAGAGATTGGTTTCATTTGACTCAATTCAACCAGAATTTACTTAATTTGTGCTAAGTAGTGGGGATGAGGGAAAGTTCTGAGTACTAATTATTAAGTGGGGAGATGCTGTGTGCTAAGTATTGAGGAGTGGGAGATATTGTGTGCTAAGTACTAAGAGGGGAAGACAAAAATGAACATTTCTTCACTTAAGAAGTTTGCATTCTACTGAGGTGGAGGGATGAAGTTTTATTTTTCTTGAGATGGGCCTGTGATTTTAGTGATTTGGGGAACTCCTAAAGATGAAGTTAACTCTTCCAGTGCAAAGTGACACCCTCCATAGAGGCACTGCTTTGTTTGAGTCAGCATATGTCAGACCTGGAAGTGAGGGATGAGAACTTTTCAGCTTGTGCATAAGCAGGAGGGTAGGAGATGGAATCTTGTATATAAGGAACACTAAATTGGCCAATTTGTTTGAAACAAAGAATGCATGAAGGACCAGGGAAGACAGATTGGAACCAAACTGTGAAGAGCTTTAAATGCCAAAATGAATTTGTATTTTTATCCTAGAAACAATACAGAGCCCCCAAAGATTCTTGAGCAGAGGAAGGCCAAGATCTGACCTGTGCTTTAGGAATATCAATTTGGCAGCTGTGTCAAGGATGGATTGGAGAGAGAAGAAACTAGACAAAGGGGAGACTAATTCAGGCTAGAATAATCAGGGAAGGCCTGGGTGAGGAGATGGGACACATCAAGAAAAAAGCATCAGTTTCATGGAGTATTAATGGAACATGAAAGAGGGGGTATTGGTAGGGACTCAAAGGTAGGAAGCAAGGTAGTTAATAGCAAATTAATAAAGTTGGAGTAACAAGGGGAGCTTTTGGCAAAATACTTCAGGGTGTCGGTGATGGTGGTCTGCTCTGGGATAAAGGGAATTAGCTGAGTCAGAATGGACACACAGAGAAGAAATGAGGGATACTTTCCGAGCTCCATAGAAAAGAGGATGTAAGAGGACCAGGGAAGGAGGTGTGGGTAGAAAGGGAAGAAGAGTTCATTTATCCAACACAAACAAGAATCAGTCTTGCCTTAAATGGGTGGGGAACCTGAGCAAGTTTTGTCAGATTCTGAACCACAGAATGCAGCATGGTAGAGCAAAGCAGGATAAATGACTCCCTTTGCCAAAGAACTAGGTCCCTCCTCTCATACACCTACACTGAAATGTCAAAACACAGAAGATAAGAAGCAACCTAATCTTAGCCCACGATTAGACATTAAGGAACTTAATTTTTAGTCCTTTTCTATTACCATTTACCAATATGATTTTTTTTTTAAAAGGAGATTTGGTTTAGTTTCCTCCTCTGTAAAGGCAAGGTCAGGTCCTGACCCATGCCTACATTTGACCTTCCACAAATGCTTGGTGGATGATTTATGGGAATATTTCTGGTTTGGAATGGTACTGAGCTCCAGGGACTGAATAGTAAACAAATGTGAATGAGAATTAATTGACTAAATACATATTTGTGGTCCCCTGAGCTGACAGTTGGAGTGAATACTAGATGAAAACAGAGGTGAGACATCCTCTAGAAGTTATATTCTTGCTTATATAAACCTTCATATTCCAAACTTTATCCTCTCTTTTCAAGGCCTCAACACTACTTCTAAATACCATCTCTTAAAAGATGAGTTTACCTCCTCCTTTACTGAGTAATTACTATCATGTCCCATTTTCCATCTTCTAAATTTTATTTCTTCATCCACCTTCCATCCTGCCTCAGAGAATGAAGTGATGCTTTTATATACCAAGGGAATGCTTTTATATACTTATGTCCATGATTTCAATTGCCCTCACACTCCCATTTACTTCTAATCTTTCTCCCTCCTTCCCCATTGCCTACAGACAAATTCAGATCTTTCTTATCCTAAAACAAAACCAAAAAAATCCTTCTGGGGACCTACTACCTGCTCAACTTGACATCTTAACATTTTCTCCTTCTTTACTGCTAAAATGATAGAGAAAATAATCTTCATTTACCACACACTCAATCTCCTGCAATCTAGCTTTTGTCTTCAATATGTTAATGGCCCCTTAATTGCAAAATCTAATTTATTTCTCATCTCCCTTGCCTATTCTGCAATATGTGATATACTGTTGCTTACTTATACCTTCTTAATGCTTTCCTCTTCTTTGCCTACTGTGACACTGTTCTCTACTGGTTCTCCTCCTACCTGTTTAATCACTTTCTTCATCACCTAGTTTGGTTTCTTTCCTCCTACTCTCTAAGAGTGGGTATTTAATTCACAGAGTCACAAAATCACAGAATTTCAGAATTTTATGGAACAGCAGTGGTCATATAATCCAGCCCATTCCTAAACAAGAGTTATCATTACAATGTACCTGGCAAGTTAAAGCAAGTCAACAAAGGTCTAATGATTTCTTTCATAGAATTAAGTCTCCCTCTATCATCCAGGATGATGGAAACAAAACAGTGACTCTCCAGAGAAGGCTAACCAGAAATTTGAAGGTTTCGGGTCAGTGACATATGAGTATTGACTAAAGGATCTGAGAATGTTTAGACTGAAGTAGAGAAAACAGAAGGGGAGGGAGATTTGCTGTCTTTTAAGGTTAACCAATTGGATTTGGTCTGTTTGGCCCCCAGAGAGTAGAACCAGTAGCAATGAGTGGAAATGATAAAGAGGAAGATTTAGGGAAGACCAATAAGATCTGATCCTACTACTGATGTGCTCAGTATCTCTGACCTATTCTGTATGAGTTCCCTTCTCCTTAGGAAACTGGATGACCTCCTAGCTCCTGAGTGTTCACTATAGTGATGCTAAATAGTGTAGACACCTTCTATTGAAGTCTTAGGTCACTGAAGCTCAGAATTCACAAGCTCAAGAGAGATTGCCAATTTTAACCTAATTGGCACTAGGGATTACAGACATGTACCACCAAATTTTGGTGTTCAGGGATCCTTAGAATGCAACAGCATGGTAAGTAAGACCAGGTGCCTAGTAAAGGGATCATCAATAGGGGTAGATGATAAGGTCTGCTGGACTTCTATCTCACTGGAAGTATTATAATTGGTGAATTTCTGTTCATTGAAGTGGTATGATCAGCCATGTGTATCCTGTAACCAGGTTCCCAGATGAACCCAAATACATAACATTTGGGAAGAGGAGATCCTGATTGAATCTACACTGAAAAAGAGCTCCTGGGAGACCTAGTTGACTCTGCCCTCCAGAACCTGGTGGTATCCAGCCTTTTCTTGAAGAGCTTCAATGAAGGGGAAACCACTTACCTTCCCAGGCAGCCTTTGGATTACTGTTTTTTTTAAATGTTTGGGTAGCTCTAAGACTAAGGAAGTTTTTCCTTATAAAAAACCTAAAATATTCTCAGATCCTTCAGTCAGTACTCATATGTCTCTGATCTGAGTCCTTCAAAGTTCTTGTCCTTCTCTGGAGAGTCACTGCTTTATTGCCATTGTTCTTAAACTGTGGTTCCTAGAATTGAACTCGATAGGCCAGATATGGCCTGACCAGGGCAGAGTGCAGTATGAATAGGACCTTTGTAATTCTGGAAGCTCTGTCTCTTTTAATGTCTAAGATCACCTTAGTTTTCTTAATTCCTACAATCATACTGTCAACTTCATTCCACTAAAACACCAAGGTCTTTTTTCAGCCAAATTGCTATAATGTACCTCTCAATTTGAAATTGTGGAGACAATTTCTTGAATCTAAATGTAAGGTTTTACACTAATCCCTATTAAATTTTATTTTATTCAGCCCAATGTTCCAGCCTATAAAATCCTTTGAAATCCTGACTCATCCATTGTGTCAGCTATTCCTCCCAAATTGGCGTCATCTGCAAATATTATCATTATATTATATATCAAATAGTATATATCATATAATAGCATAAATGCATAGCATGTCATCTGTTTGTATTCAAGTTGTTGATAAAAATGTTAAATGGTACAGGGCCAAAAAAGATCCCTGGGATATTCCACTGGAGACCTTCTTCCAATATGAGCACTGTATCATTCATAGCTAGTCTTTGAGACAATTCAATCAGTTCCTAATCCATCTAATTGTATTATCAGATAACCTACCTTCCTCTACCCCCACCCCCAACACAGCAACAATTATTCAACCGAAAATTTTACAGAGCTCCTAATTATACCCACACTTTTCTCTTAGCTTCCAGTTTTTATAGCTTGACCCAAACAGAAATAAAGTTAAACATTTAACACTATTCATGAATCACCCATTCATGATTAATGTATTAGGTTCTGGGATATATAAGAATGAAACAATATCCAACCTCAGTGCATTTACACTATCTTTGGAGAACACATTATGTACACAGATAAGTCCTAGAACGATATTTTGTGATTCAGAGAATGCCAACAGCTGGGTTCATCAGGAAGGATTCTTACAGAAGAGAGCACCTTAGCTGAGTCTTGAAGGAAATCATCAATTCTTCTAAGTGAAGCTGAGGGGAATGATTCCTTTACTTGTGCAAAGGGATGTTGATAAAGGCAGATAGTTGTATTGGGAGTCAGCTAAATAGACTTGTCTGCCTGAAAAGTAGAATAATGAAAAGTGAGTGAGATGAACAAAAATAGATAGGGTCCAGGTTGTGAAAAGATTTAAAGTTCATGAGGAAGACACTGTATTTTGTCTTAGAACAAAAGTTCTTAGCCTGTTTTTGCATCATAAATCCCATCTCATGTTTAAAATAAAAGGCACGGAGCAGCTAGGTGGCACAGTGGATAGAGCACCAGCCTTGAAGTCAGGAGAACCTGAGTTCAAATCTGTCCTCAGACAGTTAACAGTTCCTAGCTGTGTGACCTTGGACAAGTCACTTAACCCCAATTGCCTCAGCAAAAAAAAATAAAATAAAAATGAAATGAAAGGCACAAGATAACAAAAGGACCTCATTATACCAAAATAAAAATATCATTTTCCTATCCAAAATCCATTATATCCCACAAAGAAATCTATCCATGGGCTCCTTGGAGTCTGTGAATCCAGGAAGATCCCCTATCCTAGAGACTATGTTAACAAGATTTTTTAACAGAATGTCATGTTCAGACTTGTATCTTAGTAGTATTAATTTGGCAGCTAGCTGTGTGAAGGTTGGCTTAGATTGATGAAGGATGGGAAGTGATGTGACCAATTAGGAAGCTATCACAACAATCTAGGCAAGAAATAATGAAGGCCTTTGTTAAGGTGGTGACTGTGTGAGTAGAAAGAAGGTGAGAGACAATATGTCAATGGTAGAATAACAAGATTTTGCAACTGATTGGACATGACAGATGAGGGAGAGGGGATAATAATAACAGCTAGGACATTTTTTATAATAATAGCTTTTTATTTTTCAAAATACATGCAAAGATAGTTTTCAACATTTACCCTTGCAAAATCTTGTGTTCCAATTATTTCTCCCTCCCTCCTCTCCTTCCCCTTCCCCTAAATAACAGATAGGATTTATGTAACATTTTCTATATATTCTTATTTGATCCTCACAACCACTTTGTGAAGAATATTCTTAATTCTAGTACCTTCTTTTAGTTATTTCCTATTTACTCTGCATATCTTGTTTGTTATTTATTTATTGGTTTGTTTCACCCTTCCCCTCACCCTGAGGGCAGGAATTGAATTTTGCCTCTTTTCCCTTTGGTGCTTAGCACAATACCTGGCACATAGTAGGCACTCAATAAATGTTTTGACATATTCACTACTATTCTTTTTTTCATTTTGCCACTGAGGAAGAGACTGAGGCAGAGAGAGGTTCTTAGGGTAACATCTCTGATTTAGGATTCAAGTCTGATCAGTTTTTCTAACTCCAAGTTCACCTATTTATCTCTCAAAAATGACTGAGGTTGCAAACCTGAGAGTCTGGAGAAAAAGGGTACTCTGCCCTACCTATACTCTAATTGTAAGGCAAAGAGATCTAAGCTTCAGGACAGCCTGTGAACCACACACTCAGGATTCCATAGAGTATATCAAAAAAAAAAAAAAAAAAAAAGGAAAGGAAGCAAAAGAAGCTGTGAATTGTTGATAGATCAGGGTGGGGGTACTTGAGGGTGAAAGTATGAAAGAAAAATGATTTCACCATAGCAGACCAGGATTCTGACTCTCAAGAATGACTAGAAATTTGCTAAGGATAGGAAAGAAGAGGAATGAGTTGATCTTATCTTCAAGGGATGGAGTAGTGGTAGGGGTGTCAACTTTTTTGACTATATACTCAACACACAATAGAACTAAGGCAAAGAGATCAAGGGTCTTGTAGCCATCTAATGATTAATAAATAAACACCACCTTCCAACTCTACATCTCTTGAATCTGTTGCTTCTTTTTAGAGCTTTTGGGGGGTATTGTGAATGGTTTGGTCTTTCCTAGTTCTTAACATCTAATGTCTACCATCTTCCCACAATCCTTGTTACCTGTTTATTGACAGTAATTTATCTGTGTGAAAATATTCACAATGCTGGAAGTAACACAGTTGTTGGCAAACACGACTTGTAAATCAGAAAACTGTATTTCATCAAAGGTAATAACAGTTTAGAATACAAACTCATTTATAAGCTCTCACAAAAGGAGTATAATGGAAGAATGGACAAAATCATTCATAATATGATAACTAACATATGTTACATAGTATTTTAAGATTGGGTAAAGCACTTTATATATTATCTCATTTTATTGTCACAAAATGCTAGAAGATAGGTGCTATGCCCATTTTTAGAGATAAAATAGAGAGAAGCAGTATAGGGTAAATTAAAGTAGAATTGGTGAGAAACCCATCTGAGCAGTCATCCCAAGGGCATCTGAAGGTGAAAATGAAAATACAGAAAGAGAAAATGGAAAATATTTACAAAGATTTCCATATCAAACTTTTTTTTTTACCATCAATGACAATAGATTGTCTTTGCTAAAGTCATAAATGACCCAAGATGTGGTATAGAAAAGGCAGCACTAGTAGTACTAAAGAGAACAATGCAAAAGCAGCTACATAAAACTTAGAATACATGGAGGAAATTCATACAGGTCAGATAATTCTTTATTTGCCTATCCAAGGAAAACCAATGAACTATTTTTTTTATTTAGCTGCCACTTATTTCTTTCTTCTTATCTCATTTACCATGAGAATGTCAACATTAAAAAAATTAATTTTCTTTGATGTGTATCCTCAGTATACGGCACAGTGCATGACAGGTCTTCATGTATCACTGCCCTTCCTTTCCCTCAATAAATGATCACTGATTGCCTCCGGGATCAAATGCAAAATGCTGTGTTTGGCATTGAAAGCCCTTCATAACCTAGCCTTCTCCTACTTTTCTGGTCTTATACTTTATTCCCTACCAGGCACACAGGCCTCCTGACCGTTCCACAAACAAAACACTCCAGGCTTCTTCTCTCACTGTCTCCCATGTCTGGAACAATCTTCACTTTGACTGCAGATCTCCCTGGCTTCCTTTAAGTGGCAAGTAACATCCCACTTTCTACAGGAAACCTGCCCCATCTCCTCTTAATTCCAGTATATTCCCTCTGCTAGTTATCCCCTACTTGTATATAGTTTGTTTTGTACATATTTATATTGCATGTTTCCCCTTTTAGACTGGAAGGTCCCCAGGGACTGAGACTGTCTTTTGCTGCTTCTTATAAATTCCCAGAGCTTAGCATAGTGCCTACCATATAATAAGTGTTTAGTAAATGTGTATTTATTGATCAAAGTACTTAATAAAGGCTTGTTATTTAATTATCTCCTCATTAGTCACTGGACAAGGAATTCACATTTAGAGCATCAACAATTAAATTAAATTTCATAGATTATTTAAAAACTAGCTAATTGTCTGCACTTTTTGCCCCTCAGAAAGCATACTCTATCTGTTGCTTGAACCGTATTCACAGCTTTTTCAGCTGGGGAGAACTAGTCAGAAATGACACTGGACTTGCAAAGCTTTTGAGAATTCATTCAATGTCACCTCCACATTATGATAAAACATTGGAATAGGAGTTTGTTGATTACCATGTAGTAGTGAGGGCCCATTTGAGATTAGATTACAAATCTGTAATGGATCCAGCATTCAACCAGCAGCATAAGAAAAGGATTAGAGAAAAATAGATGGAGAGAAGTGATGATGATAATGATACGCATGATAATAATAACCAATGTTTAGTAGAGTATGTTAAGATTTGCATATATTATCTTATTTGATACTCAAAATAGTCCTGTGAGGTAACTGCTATTATTAGACCCATCTTAAGGGGAAAAAATTAAAGTTGTGAGGTTACATGACTTGGGCAAGGTCACAAAGTTAGCAAATGTTTAAGGCAGGCTTCTCAGGTCTTTCTGATTTCAAATCTCTGTGACATATCATGTAGATGTGATAGGAACATCCTAATCATCACTTCACTCTTGATTATTATAATAGCCTGCTGGTTGGTCTCCCTGCTATATACATCTCTCCTTACTCCAGGCCATCCTCCAAACTGATTTTCCTAAAGCATGATTCTGATCATGTTATCCCTCTATTCAGTAAATTCCAATAAGAGAAAAAAATTCAACAAAAGCAATTAATACATCAAAAAAATCTAACACATATAAAATTATGCATTAATGCATATAAAATTTCATGCCCAGGAACCCCAACCTCTTCAGAGGAACAGGGGGAAGTATCTTTTCATATCTTTTTTGGGGTCAAGATTTTTTTTATCATTTTATAACATTTAGTTGGTTTTTTTCATTTACATTGTAGTTATTATAATCTATTATTTTCCTAGCTCAGCTTACTTCAGTTTGTATCAGTTCATATAAAGTCAATGTTAAGATTTTTCTATATTCATTATGTTTCTTGTTTATTATAACAAAGAACTATACCATTATTTGAATGTTTAACCATTTGTTAATCATTCCTCAATCAATGGGCATCAACTGTTTTCAGTTCTTCACTACCACAAAAAAATGCTGTTTTCATGTATTTGAAACCTTCCTTTTGACCCTCTTGGGAATATTTGTCTAACTGTGTAATCTTTAGATCAAAGAGTAGGGACATTTTAGCTACTCTATTTGAATAATTTCAAATTGCTTTCCAAAAATTTTTTAAAACAAGATCACAACTCCACCAAAAACAGTTTAGTATGTCTTTTACAACCTCTCCAACATTTAACTATTCTCATTTTCTATTATCTTTGTCAATTCACTGGGTGTGAGGTGAAAGCTAGAATGTTTTGATTGGCATTTGTTTTAGTAGTAATAATTCAGAATATTCTTTCATAAGACTGTTTTGCAATTATTCTTTTTAAAACTACTTGTTCACATTCTTTGATCACTTATCTACTGGAGAGTGGCTTTCTGTCATATATTCCATTACTTGTTCAGTTAACTTGGATAGCAAAGACTTATCAAAGATATTTGAACTTATTCTCTCTCTCTCTCTCTCTCTCTCTCTCTCTCTCTCTCTC